>JADDOH010005970.1:0-128408 GCA_016648135.1 Agrypnia vestita
CTAGCTTACGTTTTAATATCTATTTGTGCGGTTCGTTTACGCACTCGTGGAATGAAACATTGTATAGCGGAACAATCAGTATCTGGTAGATCCGATCGTGTCACATCTTTTGCGGGCGCCTTCGTCTAAAGTCACCACAGTGCATAAGATGCGCAAGTAGTCTTGTTATTCATTAATTCACTCCAAATACTGTAACGTCTCGATGTTTCGGTTCATTTTATTATCACGAGCCAAAAGACCGGTCTTAAATTAAATTAAAAAAAAAAAAAAATTCATTCCTTGAATCTAATTTAAAAGGAGTTACCGCACATACATTAAAACATTGCCCTATAAGCAAAAAAAAATTTAAGTTTTCATACTTATTATAGGTTGAGTATATAAGGAAAAGTTTTGAAATTAGCAACTATTTAGTTATAAATGATGACCATAGTCTGAAGGAAGGGAGCTAGAACAATATTTAGAAATAAAAGTTATTCTAGGGGAGTAGGATGTTTTCTGTATGTTTAACAGTAAGAGAGGAGAGAACTAGACTGTATTAGACTAACGTGTGGTATTATTTTACTAATAGATACGGGGAAGATATTCATATCGAATCGTAAACATAAATCGCTACGATAACAGACCCAAATAAGATCCAAAATAAAAGGGAGGTGAAAAGTATATAATGGAGGAGACAGGGGTCCGGCCGAGTACTAGCAAAGGGAAGAAGCGCCAAGAACCTACAATTAATATGGAGTTGATAACGGAAGCAATCCGAAATGCCGTAGCCCCTATATTGGAGAAGGTAGTAGCCTTAGAGAATCGGAGTCATTTACAAGATGGGATTGATATGCAGCAACGAACCGACACCGAAGAGATAGGAAACGGAAGACAACTAATCGAACTGCTGCCGGCGCAAGAAAAACCCCGCTATTCCGGAAAAGGACAGAATCCTGTTGGATTCTTAGAAGACCTAAAGGACTACATCCGGAAATCAAGAAAATCAGGGAGGGATCTGGAAATAGCCATGGAATGCTTAGCTGGTGATGCTAAATCCTGGTCCAAGTTATACAAGGAGCGTTGGTTAACCTTTGAAAATTTTGAAAAAGATTTCATTGATACCTATTGGGGTGAAGTTATACAAGGGAGATTGAAGCGAGAACTTGCCAATGCCAGTTGGGATTCCATGGGAGGAAAGAATATGGTTGCTCACTTCGCACATTACTGGGAATTAGCGAAAGCTTTAACCCATTTAAATTCGGAATCTACAAATGTCAACGAAATCATGCGACATTATCCAAGAGAAATACAATCTCTTTGGTTCTCTCGGGGAACGGGAACGGCCATAGAGGCAGTAGAACTCTTGAGGCGACTAGATAATATGGTAGCAGTCCCGCGTCGGTTAATGAGACCAGAACGAGAATTACAACCAAGGATGCAGGATGTGCGAGAACCACCGTCTAGACAAGCTCCATCGCAACGGGAACGACAAGCCAGAAATTGGAAAGGAAGCAATAAAAGACCGCTGAGGCAAGAAGTGAATCAACTGGAATGTGAATATGGAACTTTGAAAAGACAGCGAAGAGAAGGGTTAGAAATGCCGAACCAAATTAATTTCACACCAGCTGAATCCAACAATGTAAATGAAGAAAATCTGGAGGGAGAAGACAGAGCAGGAGATTTGGAAAACTACATACGATCGGACCAGTAGGCCAAAGTCTGAATCGTACATCGAGAGGTCTGGAAACAACGGGAAAGAAACACATAGCTATGAAAATTATGATGACGCAGAAATGGAGACCTGGTGAAAGTTTGGGAGTAAAGGGACGAGGTATTACGACTCCAATTAAAATTTATTCACGATGTGTACGAAGCGGACTAGGATACGAAACCGAGAGAGTTGGAGAACGAGAACACATAATCGAAGATCTAGTGCAAACCTTTAAGAGTATTAGTGAGGCCTGCGTGCGAGTCGGTGCATTGAACAACGAGAGTACGTTGCCCGGATTTAATTCAATTTTTGATGACCCTGATTATATAGAAGAACCGAATAGGGAAGGGCGATGTTTGCCTTTATTACCCGAACTAAAGGCTAAGATAGGGGTAATTGAGGTAAATTGTCTAATAGATACAGGAAGTCAAATCACGTGTGTTTCAAAAGATTTCTGGTTGGGGTATTTGAAAAATGAACAAAAATTCCCCACATTCACAATAAGTGCTATACAATTAAAAGGGGCCGTAGGACAAAAAAGTCAACAGGTCACCACGATGGTACTTGTCCCCTTAGAGTTCGGAAGATCGATTAATATATTTAATACACCTTGTCTAATAGTCCCGAGATTAATCAGGCCATTCATCTTGGGATTTAATTGGCTTGAAGAACATCGCGCGATAATTAAATGTGGAGACAATTCCCAATTAGAGCTATCTAAAAATGGAAAACAAGTAATTTTACCCCTAATACAAACTAATATAAAACGAAATGAAATATCGCTACCGATAGCCTGTATATGTGAACAAGAAAAAAATAAAAGTAATAACCCTATTGACATTATAAATATAAATAAATTCGTTAAAGAATTAGGCTTAGATTTAAGATTAGAGGAGGCATTAAAGGAAGTTTTAGACAAAAATATCAAGGGATTTTCCACGAAACCAGGAAGAACGAATCTATTCGAACATAAGATAATTATGCTAAATGAGGATCCTTTTTTAAAACGCTCCTATCCGATACCGTATGCTTTTAGGAGTAAAGTAGGAGATAGAATAGCTGAAATGGAGGAGATGGGATTAATTAAGAGAGAGGCAACCCCGTTTGCTAGTCCCTTAACCTATACTCTAAAAAAGGACGGGAGTGTAAGAATTCTATTAGACGCGCGTGAATTGAATACTCGAATGCAAGCGGATATGGAGAAACCGCCCTTAACTTCAGAGATCCTACAACGATTCCATGGGGTTAAATTCATATCGACGTTGGATTTAAATAACGCATATTACCAAATACCCCTGACAAAAGAAAGTAGGAAATTCACAGGGTTTTTGTACGACGGAAAATCTTATGTATACCAGGTATTACCACAGGGATTGAAAACGTCCGTAGCCAGTTTTAGTAGAGCAATGGATGTAATATTGGGGCCAGAAGTACGTGACTTTTGTGTAAATTATCTAGATGATTTAGCAATATTTACTTCTGGAAATCTAAACCTACATTTGGAACACATAAATAGGGTCTTAACTAGATTGCGAGAAGCAGGAATGACTTGTAGACTGGAGAAGTGTCAATTTCTACATACAGAAGTCAGAATGTTAGGGCATATAGTAACACCAGATGGAATACGAATGGACCCCGAAAAGGTCAGAGCGATACAAAATTATCCCACCCCTAGGAAAATCAAAGAGTTAAGGGCGTTTTTAGGGTTAGTGAATTTTTATCGACGATTCATAAATAAATTCGGGGATGCGATAACTCCATTATGCGAACTATTAAAAAAAAATAGGAAATGGGCTTGGACACAATTAGAACAAGAAACATTTGACAAAGTTAAAATCCTTTTTTTACAGAGCGTTATTTTGTATCACCATAATCCAAATAAAATTTATTATTTACAAACTGATAGCTCGGGGTACGCCATTGGGGGTATACTATACCAACTTGATGAGAACAACGACCATCATGTCATAAGCTTTGTCAGTAAAAAATTTACTGGGGCTGAATTAAATTGGACGGTATCCGAACAGGAGCTATGGGCCATTATTTATTGCTTAAAAAAATTTGAGACGTACTTGAGAGGGGTAGAAATAATTATAAGAACGGACCATCAGGCCTTAACATTTTTAAAGGGTTGGAAAATGCATAGTGGAAGAGTAACGCGATGGATATTATATCTAGATCAGTTCAATTTTAAAATAGAATACGTAAAAGGATCAGAAAACATAGGACCGGATGTAATCTCACGTTATCCAGAGGGCGTGGAAATAGTACAAGATAATAGTAAAATTTATCCGGAAATTGCGTCTTTTATAGTCAGTGACAAAGCCACTATGGAAAAAAAACTATCCAATTTAAAAAAATTACAACTCAAAGACGCGTATTTAATGGATATATTAGCCTACGTAAGAGGGGTATACGGTCCTTATAATCAGATTATTATGAAATACGCAAAAAACTATAGGGAAGAAAATGGTGTGTTGTTTTATTACCCTTTTCAACAAGCAAAAGTAGCTGCCATCCCTTTAGAGATCCAAGAAGGACTCGTCCGTTTTGTGCATGCAGAAACAGGGCACCTCGGAACGTACAAAACAAAGAATGCCCTGAAACGAAGATACTTCTGGCCAAAAATGCAAATTTTGATTAATAAATTAGTAACCCAGTGTAAAATCTGTCAATTGGCAAAACAAAACGGAAGATCCATGGTGGGAACCAATAAATCTATAATAACGAATGACGTCGGAGATATAGTAATGTCAGATTTGTACGGTCCTCTGCCACGAGGAATAGGAGGAGTACAATATATATTAGTCATACAGGATGCCTTCAGCAAATATATTAAACTTTATAAATTAAAATTAGCCAATTCTAAAGCGGTGATGCGATGTGTAGAGACATTCACTGGGGTAATTAAAACAAAAAAAATATTAACGGATAATGGTCCCCAATTCTCTTCGTCAATTTGGAAAAAGGGTTTGGAAAGATTAGGGTGCACGGAAATGCATACGTCTGTTCGTAATCCAGGCCCAAATGGCACTGAGAGGGTCAATAAGGAGTTAGGGAGGATTTTCCGAACGTATTGCCACGAGAAACATACACTGTGGCCGAATTGGATTAACGATATTGAAAAGACATATAACGACACAATACATTGTAGTACTGGTTTCACCCCAAATGAGGTCGTTTTCGGTAAAGAACCAAAATACTTACTGGACAAATGTATGAAATATAAGGAAAATACTATCAATGTAGATACCGTGAGATTAACTGTTAGGGAAAACACCTTGAAGAGTGCTAGAATTAGACAGCAAGCATACGATAAAACAAAAAAAATAATAGTATATGAGATAGGAGATCTGGTTAAATTACGAAGCATGACGAAATCTAATGCATTTAAAAGGGAAATAAGTAAATTTTCACTATTGTTTGAGGGACCGTACCTAATAGCTGCGATACCTTATAACAATACATATACCCTCGTTTTCCCAGAAACCAACGAAATAAGGGGAGATTACTGTGCTATACATCTGTCGCGCTTTTATGAAGGTGAAAAGGAAAGCGACCATTAAGGAATACAAAAAAAACGGGTAGGCGTTTAGAATTTTTTTTATATAATAAATAAGTAATACTATTGTCAAGGATAAAATACACGAAATCCGATGCACCGACTCGAACGACGAACTCCTTGTTATAATAGTGAATCCAATTTATATTAGTTATAATTGAGATCCATTAGAATTATTTTAATTATACTTTAGTACGCATGTATTTATTAATTACTAAATTAACGAAAAAAAAAATATATATATATAATGTACAAGAGCCTCCCTCTTTAGGATTATTTTAAATTTACTTAAAGACGCCTGTCATTTATATGTTACTAAATTAACGCTGAAAGGAAGCCCTCTGTTATAAATACCATTTGAGAGAAATTCTAATTGCTTTACTATAAAAAAATATGTATATAATAATAATATATGAACTAACTATTGTATAGGGGAAATTGATATTAATATGTTTAATTGTTGTTGTTATCTGATTATTACTAAACTACATTAAAAGAAATTTGATTACAACTTACACCTAAGAGTTTAAATTCCGATATGTATATATAAGGGTTGCAATAAATACTTAAGGAGCGATGGTGACTAACACCCTAGAATAAAAAAAAAAAAAAAAAAAAAAAAAAAAAAAAAAAAAAAAAAAAAAAAAAAAAAAAGGGGACCTAAATGGTGTCGTATCCCTTGCTTGTGCAATCAAACAATACGAAAGCCAGAAGGAAGCTGTGATGGACTTAACCTGCCACCCTACTACAAAGAAATGAGAAAGAAAATAATAATTATATCGAATATCTCAAAAGAACTATTTAAGATTAATTTATCGCTTGTATGCGAGAGAGTTGCGACTGCTCCACTGGAGAAACGAAATTGGTTCAAAAATAAATAAATACTAATGATGGCGTATTATAGATAAGTTGACTGCGCCCCTGGCGGAACGAACATTTATGTGTAGGCACGTGATAGGTCCAATTTGAAAGCATTTTTTTGAACCGACCAATCGGCTCTTTCGGACTTTGTAAGAGTATAGGTGTAGAGTCGGGAATGAAAGTTTATAAATAAGCCGACAGAGTGAAAAAACGAGAGAGTGTTTGACTGATTTTCACGTAGGAAGTTATGCTGTAGATGACGCTTGGGTTTTGAAAACCTCAGTGGATACAGTATAGTCCCTGACTAAATAATATTAGAGAATAAATTCAAAAATAAAATAACGTGCCTTCGGAACGAGACAGCGGTGAAACCAGGGAAGGAAGGAAGAAAAAAAAACAGTGCTTCGGGATTTCACCTTTCACATACAGTGAGTACCTTTCATGTTATACATTCCGATGGACTTTTATAACCTTTTCGTTGTTACAAATCATATTTTAGATTCTGTATAGACAAATTAGATTATAAACTATTATTTCAAGTTGTTGTGGTTAAATCAAAAAAAAAAACGGGAACCAATATATTTTAGATTCATTATAAATAATGCAGTTAGGATTGAAATAACATGACTCGTCTTGCGATGGCATCGTTCAGTTTTGGTGGTAGCAAGCATGGAGTATAAAGACCATGATATACGTCCGACAATGGGTTTATAAGTAAGGCTTTATTCCTAAAAGGGACCACTGCCCGAAATAACTCATTAGGTATGACGTTTGGTCCGAAGTCTGTGTTGTTGACCCCCGGAATTAGTTCGGCGTGATTTCTGATGGATCATGGAGTGGAAAAAGACAAGAACCAATCCATTTTAATCCCATTAGACGTAATTCAAATCATTTGAACGCAAGAGAGGGGGCGAATGAAGTGGGTTGATTGTTTTGGGTTTGCCCCGCTTCTTGCCAAGGAGACGTTCAATCATGAGGACAAAAAATCCATAATTACGTGCATATTCTCTATATATAAAGAACTAGTTCTAACTAGGGAATTTCAAGAAGTACAGATGGGTCATTCCTCAATGGGTCGAAATTACGCCTGTACTTGATTGAAGGAAGAATCTTCTAGGTGAGAGCGCTGTGATTGCGAAATAATTCATTCTGACTTATATGAACGGGAGGGAGAGAAAGTGAATCGGGTTATTAATTATGCGCAACCGATTCAGGATACACCCCTGAATATTGCGATTTCGTTCGGACGTTAAATTTTGCTTCAACGATATTTGAAATAAAGTATTCCCGTTATCTACACGAATTATTTTGCTCAGATAACTCGTTTAATTATTGTATAAATATAGTCACATGGTCATAGGAAGTTGGTGAGGTAGATTTATTCACTACGCTTTGGATATCTATGAATGTATTGACACATGGTTAATATATTCTGTTCACGTGGAATGTTCCATTGGTTAAACATACTTGTCTTCATTCTACGAGGAGGAATTCACATTTTCATTTACCAAGAAATTATCTTTATACTCCACAGAGGATAAATTGCAATAATCAGCTTTAAACTAATAACCAACATTCTTTTAGACGCAAGGACCCCTAAAAAGAATTAGGTGCCACTATTAATATCTTCCAACTTAATCTTTAGACGCAAGTGATCCCTAAAGTTTTGGTATACCTTGGATTTACATTTTCTTCGGAATGCTGACGATTTGTCGAGGCAATGGAACATACTACGTGACTATATCAAGATTTAGCTTCGGATTGTTTATCAAGGTAAAGGAAACGCCAGAGAAAATGTATAGAAGGAAGTTTTTCATGGCCATTAAAGGGGCGGGCCGATGGGGCCCCTTTAGCGCGGAAACCGAGGATATGTCATTACCCACGGACATCAATCCTCCTTTCCATAGATTCATTTTTAAACTTGTTAAATAAATTCCTAACGAGAAAAGTGAAGTACTGTTAGCGACAGACACCACATGCTCGGAAGTAGACCTATTTTCAAATTATTAGACTCTCGGTTTGCAGATAAATACAGTTTCTACCAAGATAATCAATCCTGAGGCGAATCACTGAAACAATCTGATTATGTGTTTTTCTCCAAACTATAAATTGTATATAGAAGCAACCAACAAAAGTAAGCAAATTTAAAAACAAAATGATATGTAAATGTGCTTTTCTTTCAGATATTATTCGTTTCTGTTATGGTTAGTTATTCCAGTAAATGGAAACTCTAAACAATAAATTTTATACGTATTGTAGTCAAGTCCGAGCTAAAATTATAAGTATATTATTATCTTTGTATGTGTTAATATAGAATTTCCAACACGTTTTCTGAAATATTTGGGTTGCCACGTGCGTCACAATAGAGGGGGAGTTATAGACTAAAGACGTTATCACGAGCCAATAACTTCGACGTTTCTATGGTAATTGAGTGAGAGTATAGTGATTTATTTATTTATAAATTAGGAAAAAAACGACATCATGAGCCATTTAATAGATAATCTAGTATAGAGACATATCCTGGTAAACTAGGATAAAAGCCATTAGGTAGTATTTGCATTTAGAATGAAACTTGCGATAACTTAATAGGATTTTGATATTAATTAAACATCGATAAGAAACATTACGACCGCATCGCGTTCTTACAAAATAATCCTTTCAGTTCATTCAAAACGGATAATTCTAACCTTTTATCTACGTAGAGATACTTATAGGTTATTATCTATTTTATAATGTGTATTTCGGAACAGTACGATCGAGATCAGTAAGAGTATTTTAGTTTGCGTATCTGAATTAGAACTTATATTAGATGGTTTATTAATTTCGGTTAGATTCAAAAAAAATTTAGTTGGTAGCTTCGGTTCGGTGAGCCAAGGCTCAACCACTTTATACACGGTTAGGTCAGGTTTATCACAAAGGAACCGGATATTATCAACGTCACGGCTATTCTGTGGCGCTACCTTATGGTGGTCACTTGGTACTACGAGTGCCCACCCCCTGGCCGCGCTACGGCATCAGTCGAAGGCGGATGCGTGGCAAATTTGCTCCGAAAATCAGATATAATTGACGAAAGTCAATCTTGTGGACATTTTACACGGGAGTGACGTCACGTTTTCGATAATTTGTATGGGATAATTAATTTATTTATTTATTCGACAAGAGCGCGTTTTTCATACAAAAACACGCTCTTGTGGGAAATATTACACAGGGTGTTTTTTATGATAGTATTAATTTAAAAATTGGAAAAATGCGCGTTTTTTCTTTATTATTTTTACATAGATGTGACGTCACGATTTAGATCGAGTGGGAAATATTATACAGGATGTTTTTTATGCGAAAATTGCGCGTTTTTTCGAAATTAGCTTCGCAGAGGGGCTTTTATTTAATGATTATTTTTGTATAGTTGTGACGTCACGATTTCGGAAAGGCGATCAAGTGAGAAGTATTATAGAATTTTTTTTAGTGTTTGACGTCGCATTTTGGGGATTTTGAATAATTAATACGTGACGTCACGTCTTAGCCGTTTGGAAAATTATATATAGAAAAAAATTGAAAAATTGTCAAAGTGTTTTGTCGAATTTTGTTATCAAAAACTAAAAACACAAAAACCTTTTTTTTTTTAAAAACCAAAACCCAATTTTTTTTCCAAAAACCAAAATCAAAAAATCAAAATCAAAAAACCAAAATGAAAAAACCAAAATGAAAAAACCAAAAACAAAAAACCAAAATCATGAAACCAAAATCATAAAACCAAAATCAAAAAACTAAAATCAAAAAACCAAAATCAAAAAACTAAAATCAAAAAACCAAAATCAAAAAACCAAAATCAAATAACCAAAATCAAATAACTAAAATCAAAAACCAAAATTAAAAAACCAACATCAAAAACCAAAATTTAAAAAAAAAATTCTACAAGTAAAATATTAAATCAAAATCATTATTTTTTGCAAGAATTTATAAGATTAGTTATCCGCTAATTTTATTTTTGGAAACTTCAATTCTAATAAAAGTACTAATACTTACTACTAATTAAAGTACTAATTCTAATAAAAGTACTAATACTAATACTAAAAATTTTCATATATCTAAATATATGAAAATTTTTGCTTTCATCCGAGTTTCACGGTTTTGACGGTAGTTTCGCAGGGAAAATTTCATTTTTTTTCTGACATCCACAATCTGTAGAATTTACCTTACCTACCTTTCTACGTTTTTAGTTTTTTTCTATCTTTATTTTTAGAAAAGTTAGAAACGATTTCCATTTTTATAGATCAATTTAGACATTTGTTGAGTTTTTTTAAAAGCTCGAGTTTTCGATAAATTTTTGATGTTCAGTATTATGGCCGTAACTTCTAAACGCGTCGGCCGATTTTAGTCATCGATATCTCAATCGATAGGGAAATAGTGCCTCTATGGAGCGTATTAAAAACAAATAGTATAGAATGACAGACTTCAGCATTAAGTCCGCTTTCATCCAAGTTTTGCGGTTTTGGCTGTAGCTTCGCGGCGAATATTTTAATTATTATTGCAACATAAAAAATCTATAGAATTTAACGGTATCTATCTTTGACTGTTTATTTATTTTTTATCTTAATTTTGAGAAAAGTTGTAAAATAAAGTAAATAAAATTTCCATATTCATATATATTTTAAAACTTTTCTTTAAATAAAGATAAAAAATAAATAAAAATGCAGAAATAGACAACGTCATATTATACAGGCTGTATTTTTTGGAATTATAATTTTAATTTCCCCCCCGAAGCCACAGACTAAACAGCAAAAAGCGGATGAAAGCGGACGTAATTCTAAAGTCTGCCACGGTAAAAACAATATTTTTAGTACGTTCGATAGAAGCACTATTTCTCTATCGATCGAGATATCGATGTCTAAAATTGGTTCATGCGTTTAGAAGTTACGGCTAAAAACATAAGGACAAAATTTACTTACAACTTACTTACAAAAAAAGGCAAAAACTTCTAAAAAAAATCAACAGATGTCTAATACATATCATGAAATTGAAAAAAATAAAGTTTCGTTTATAACTTTTCTCAAAATAAAGATACAAAAAAACTAAAAATGCAGAAAGGTAGAAAATATTAAATTCTACAGATTGCATTATTTTTAAATAAAGTTTATAAAAAAAATAATAGATGTCTCATTAGTACTGTAAAAATGGAAAAATATATTTTCTTAAGTTAAATTGCTTCCACATTCTTAGGTAAGGTTAGGTTAGGTTGGGTTAGGCTAAGTTAAATTGGATTATGTTAGGTTAGGTTGGATTAGGTTGTGGTTTTTCATGGATATATTATATGGAAAATTTAAAATGTCCCAGACGGGCGCAACCCGTCCGCGCCTTTTCACGACAGACGCTGCGCGGCAAAGTCGCGCGGCGACTGTCGTCACTCGTCGCCCGCGCAGCAAGCATCTGCGACCACAAAGCGGTAGCTGTCCGTCTCACTCACCTTTACGCGGCCTTTGCGCGGCTTCGGGCGCGCAGCGGCTTCCTCTTATACCCTTCGGTTTTTTAAAATTGAAGTTCCCACCCCACACTAGATCTTTCGCAACTCGGTCATTTATCATCCAATTTATAACCGCGGAGCGGTCGCCACGGTTTTTAAGTTTTCCGGCCTTAACTCCCGAACGCGCAGTCCGATCTTCGCGATCGGGGAGTCATCGGAAAGGGGAGCTCGGCGCGCATTTTTTCCCTTAACCATCTACTTCGTTACTCAACCAACAGTGAGTCCGTCTTCTTCTTCTTCGTTATTTAATCATCAGTGAGTCTGCCGCCAGGCTCAATCGCACGCGTAGTCGTGCAACGGGCACCTAGTTAACTATATTATAAAAGAAATATAAATTGTGCCAATATATTATACAAAAGACTAAAGGAAAATAATAATTGTCGTTTAGAATCGAATTGAACCGTGCTTTTTTTTTGTTCGCCAACTCTTTATGTTATTATTATTATTATTATTTCATTTCATTTTTTTTTTCATCATAAGTATATCTAATCTAAAACCCGCTGTATCATTGTATTCAAGTTCCTAGTATTGAATTTTTCATTTGTTGCGCCTTTCTAATAGATAGGTACCTGCGTACATATTATATTTATATCATACTTGTAACTTCATCTAACGATTTACTTAAACATAAATTTAATGGAAAGAATTATAGTTTACTCTGTTTTATCTCAGACATAATTAATACTCAACGAGTCTATCGAACTCACTTTTATAGAATACCTACCTAATATTTAATTACCGTGACCAAATACAGGTCTCCAAAGATAAAAGCCTGTTCCTGTGACTGGTCATTAAAAAAATTCATCGAATTGGAAATTGTCTTATTTAAGGTGTAGATCTATCTATATGTCTCCATATTCAATCTTGGGCTTCTATTAGGTAAGTGTATTTTTAGATGCGTGCCTAATATCTACCCGATATTGTACGTTCCATTGTAAAGTTCAGCTCAAACTGATGAGAAACTGTTCACGATCCTCTAGTTTGGTTCGTACTACAATATTAATGGTACTAGAGTATAATACTTATTAGATACTTCACGTTGCTACAATGGGAAAAAATATTAATTTGCATGAATGTTAATTTTTTGTTAGAATCGTTACGAAGCATTTCAATCACTTTTACTTATCTTTTTATTCTTATTTACATTTTTCTTATATATTTACTACTTTACTTTACTTTCTTCTTATTCTTTTATATATCGCAAATAAAAAAATATCGCAACCATAAAATTAGACATTTTAATGGAGTCCTAATGAATGGAATGGCTACTTACCTCAGAACAGGTTATTTATATACCTAGCGAGGTAGGTAACGATAAAGGCCTACACAAAAAAGCTGTAAATTGTAGGTACTTATTACTATCTTTCTCATAAATTCTGTTGTTATCATATTTTTACCATTAATCATGTTTGATGCAAGCTGTTATAAAAAAAAGATATTATCTAGCTAATAAACGCCGATTTATCGCCACTGAAACTAAAAACTTAAACACCATACTTGTAGGTACCTACTGGTCGGAGGAAGCGTAAAAGTTTGGTTTAAATTTTGTTAATAATCATAATTTGATTTAGATTTATGAATGTTCTCACCCTTGTCGTCCCCATTGTCCGTCACTCTGAAGCAAATTGGCAGTGAAAAATATTCTCGGGCAATTAAATGCGGCCAAACAGTCAAACGTCATGTGCAGATCGCGCGGGCGCTGCGATCGGCGAAATTGGATTTCAACGAGCATCCCCTCGCCATTCCGCCTCGCTCTTACGACCATTATCTCCTTTTCTTTCCATCCATCCCACTCATCCCACGCTTCTACGCCCAACCCCACGCTCGCACTAAACGAGACGTCTATAAAATTTCTCACGAGGTAGATATCTATCTACCTCTATATCTATGGATGATTTCAAAACAGCGATGATCACAATTTTCTCAGACGCGCGGCAGATAAGATCAGAAAAGTTTTTCTGTATTGTTATCTCTTGACATTTATTCAGTTGGTACTAGATAATTGTTGATTGTATCAAGATATATTATGGATATCTCATAGGGACGAAGCTATTTTTTTATACGGGAAAGAAGTAATGAGAGTAGTTTTAGGTGTCTATAGGGCTTACGACATAATGTTCGGCTGGCTTGAGTGATCACTTTACACAATTCCACCCATGATAGACCATCACATCTATCAATTTTTTGGAAGTCGCATATATTATGTCAACGCACAAGTTGTTTAATATGTGAGATGTATTTTTACTGCCGCCATACGTGGATGAAATTTGTTATCCCCATACAGTACACATTTCGCTTTTGGTAATGAGATATCAGTTTTTTTATTTGAGTTTTTTTAAGCAATATTATTTTTATAATGTATACGTCATTCTTAGAATTATTAACGCATATTTACGCCTGAAAATCATTTCAATTTTTAACTCCTTGTATAGATCAGTTTTTATATATTCAGAATATTTTAAGTAGGTACCTACCTATGTCAAAAAAATTTTAGAACACAATATTGGATTTGGGTTTTCATGTTTTCATGTTGAGGGATGTAGAGTTTTCATTCAGTTGCCTTATTAGAAAAAAATACACTTATAATAATCAGATCTCAGGCAATACATAATCCACCTGACGACCCAATTTTGCACAACAATCTTTCCACTTCACAGTTTTCTGAATATGTCTGAATGGTCAGAACTCTGAATTACTTAAACACAAATACTGCGTTGCTACACAATACACTACAATCACTTTTCGCAATACTTAATTTAACCAACAATACCCCCTTGAAATTGTTCGTTGCAACTATATTATATTCATTTGTTGTACGAATAATTGGAAAATGAAATCCATTGAAAATTGAGAATCAAACATTTTAACCTACGATAATATCCATATATAAATTTATGAAATAATCCAAATATGATCGGTATATTAAGAACATTTCGCAAATAGCTAAATCGAGTATATTGTACGTTCTTGAATTCGATGCATGTTCAAAATATAACTAAATGATCGATGTACCACAGGGGACGGTCTAGTGATAAATAAATGCAAAAAAGCTGTTTACATAATTAAATTCTGTATGTATATGTATTACTTTAATGGTTCCGCATTGATGATGTTCAGATATTTTCGTGATATGAGCACCGTATTTGAGCAGCAATATCTTTTTTTGGAAAACGCATCACCTTACCTCTAACATCTGCCATAGTCTTGAAATGGTGACTAAATAATTTCACATTTGAACTTTGAAAAACAATATTTATGAATAGAAAAAAATATTTTTTAATAGCTTCGTGTGCGTGTGGAATCATTAAAAAATATAAACTACATAAAATGAATACCAGAAACATTAGATATTGTTTTCAAGTTATATTTTTGACAACATTTTGGAGAGTGAAAATTGAAAAATGTACCTTCAGAAAAAAAAGGTCGCACATCTACCGAATTTGCATATTTCAAAGGATATTAATACACTCTTCATGCTTATACTTCACTTCACTTCATGCTTATACTTCACTCAATATATATGAGTTTTCTTTCAAATTTACTTACATGTGATACACAAAAGGATATTGGGTTCACATGTACCTACGTAATACTGGGATCATGTGTTTCTTTACAACCTTTTTCAGTTCCTTTACAACCTACTATACGAGTATCAATATTTTGCAAAGGTACCTACCTTAAATCATTCATTTCATATTAAGGAATAACCTAACCAAGTATTCACCCAAATAGTTTCATACATAAAGTCCTTAACAATTTTCATCTTATTATTATATTACATCAATAAACATTCATCCAATAATGGAGGCCACAAACCTGACACAAAATAATTCACTGCCTTCTGAAAACAGCATTTTTAATTGCTTAAGCGGTCTCTTCTGTAGATGCAAGACGTGTCCCATCTTCGGTCATAATTTCGTATCCAATGATGTATTTAATTGTACCGGCCCAGCGCGCGCCATACTTGGCGCATTTAGGAATCCCTGATGTGAATGAGAATAGGGGTGGAAGCGCCCCCTGCCGAGGAATGTCAGGAATGAGGCAGTCGACGCCAACACAACAGGCTGCCCTGAATATCTCTCTCCAGCATCTGATCCAGCGCGAGCGGCGAATAGAAAGACCGTCACATTCTATCAAACTATTGTGCCTCGATAATATAGCAAGAACGTTATACGTATACTTATGTGTAGTTATATATAATGCATTTTTCGTTATCTTTAATCAATTAAAGTGAACAGACAAAACATCCGGTCAATACTTATGTCATGTGCGAAACTGACACCTTGCTGTATTTAAAATGCTTTCAAACAAGAAATGCTAAGAATTAAAGTAAAAAGTTATTTTCACACGCTTTTATTTAACTCTCTTTGTCTGTTGTTTGTGGCGGAATTTTGTAATTTATTTTTCATCAACTTCTTGACTGGCTGAAACTCTGAAACTTTTAACATTTACGTTAAGTAGATGTACCTATATGATACATTATTAAATCATTTTCGACGTGATTTGGTCATTATTTCAATTAAAATTTATACGATTTATTTGGATACTGCATGGATGATATTAAAAAATTGATTATGAATGTATGCGAAGAAAGCATATAAAAGCATGTCTTTACTTTTTTTTAAATTACTTATTTGTTATTAATTAACTGTTATTTTTAATAAAATTTAGTAACATGAATGTGTTGGAAAAAATATCGTAGTATTTTCGCCGAGTAAATTAATATTTCATACCTACAAATAGTTGTATAGAATATAGATTCTGCATACCTATTTAAATCCAAGAGCATATTGAGCGTAGGTGTAGTTAATTTTAAATACACAAACGTATCTACGTAAGTAAAAACAGGTAAACTGACTAATTTGTCAATATTTCAACAATGGCATTCAGAAAACCTTATTTAGGATTAGGTATATAAACTTAGCTTAGTCCTTTACATCATTTCACTTTCGTATCCAAAAATCAATTATTTATTATGATTTACATTTGCAATGTATGCGGCGCACAACACGCATGCGAATGACGTATCGGCCCATTTTAAGTACCTACCAACCAAATTTCATTTCCATGAATAATTTTTCATTTTTTAAATGTAATATATCGCTATAGGATGTAGATTCATACATTTCCATTTGTCAAATAACATACTTTTATTGGTACACAATGAATCCATAAGAATTACTTAACCATTCCAATCAGCAATCCAGAGCAAAAATTTAAGATTTTCTTAGAAAAAACTACCCCAAATAATCAAAAAAAGCATTACATACATGTCTTAGGGCCGGTTATATGATCTGAAGTTAGAATAATAGTTAAGCAAAAAGCATAGATTTTTACGAAAACGCATGTTTTGATTGGTGGAAAACGCAAAAAATCTATACTTTTTCTTAACTATTAATCTTACTCCTAGTCTGATTTTGATAATGATGCTAAATATCCGTAACAACGCTGTTTTATTACAGCCTATCCGAGAATTTCATTTTTACATTTTTTTTACTATAATTCCGATGCGGTTTTCTGTTGTTCTATATTTGACGGTCTGAAGTTCTGGTTCATTATATTCCTACAAGACAATTTGGCGCGACAATCAACTGGGAGAGTATCTAAGATCTCTTAAAATATGAGAGTTAATAAGCTCGACAATGTAGGTACCTGCTTACAATACGGCAGGCTCGAGAAACATATTGTTTACTTTTTATTGACGTTCTAGGGCATGCTTTAAATATAGGACATGCCTTAAATACTGCCAAGGTGGTTAAATTAAAACAAAAAAGTTTAGTAAAGACTTCTTCTCCTAGTGTCGTGTCCGGTCCCCCCAGCGTTGACTATCACTTGAGAGTAGATCTCTTCTTTTCTTCTCTAGTAGAGAGAGTAGACCTATACTCCTATCCAATCTCTCTAGTAAAGACTACTAAATGTTTTTTAACCATATTTTATATTTATATTATTCCAATTAAATGATTCATTTTATAGTTATATAGTATATTGTTTTTTATTTATATTATTTTGTTCTCACTATATTGTAAGCTACTCATCTCGACACAGATTCACCCCATTGAGATGACTGGTTCTTTTTTCTAACAAACATCTATTATGTTCAAGATAAATAAATAATTCATAAATACCATGTACTTAAATATGCATCTATGAAAAAAAACTAAAAATGTTGATTTGTAGTACCTAATACTCGCAGATTGGTTAATATTCATAAAAGTCTACAATGACATTTATAATAGTTTTCATTGCCATTGTTATAAGCATCTATACTTAATGCTTATTTCATAAATTGGTAAACATAATACATATTGATAATTTTATATATGTATTTATGTTTTCTAACTAGCCGTTAAGAAACGTGTTAAGTAGGTACTAAAAACGCTCACAGTGGAATATGTGCCCACCTCTTCGCGTGGCAGAGGGATAAGAATAAATAATCTAACCTCATTTGTACATTTCCGTGAGCACGAATTCCCAATATTGAAAGTACATAAACATGTTGGATCCAATGACTAGTTACAATGCGTGTTCACGCACACGTTCATAAAATAGATTATAGGATATTTACCGCAGTAGGTACATCGTGTTTTGGGTCTCTTCAATATTATTAACCCTTGCTGATATATCTATAGCACATTAAAATTATCCAATACGTAAAAATCATAAATGTTCAAGGGCATTACATTTTTATTTTTCAATGTTTAAACCATAAACTAATCTAAGCCGAGACTTTTGAGACGTGGCTTTTGAGACGCATATTGAAATTTTTCTGGGTGGATAGAATGACGAATGTTGAAGTCCTCCGGCGTATGGAAAAAGACCGAGAAGAGCTGCGGACATAATTATGAAAGGACCAAAATATAGTCTAAACCAACACGATTCGAATCAATTCGAATGAAATTACGGACGTTACACGAAGTTACGGGTACAGACAGACGGACGGACGGACGGACAGACGGACAGACAACGAAATTATTATGTTTGACTGCATCTTTATTAGGATTGCGTTAAAGTACGCATCAAGTAATGCACTTTTTTATATTACCAGCTTCAAAACTTAATTAAATGATGATTTATGACTTTAAACAATGTATTGTATTTATTGTCGCACTTCGAGGCTTCTACTATAATTTAAAAGTTTTTTTTTATATTAAAAACATTAAAAACACGTTAATTACTATTTAAAAATAAAAATTCGTGTGAAATATTTCAAAAATTGACATAGTTTTAAAATCAGATTACGTGTGTTACCGGCAGCGGCGGACGTCCCTTCATGGCCGGTGAAAAAATCACTTAAAAACGTATTTTAAGCAAAATTTGACTACAGGTAATATGAAATCATAATATATTTTACTATCAAAAACAATTGATTTCTCCCATATAATAAGATTTTTAATTACTTATATATGAAATTGTCGCTTAATTCATTATTCTCAGCTTTATATGTGCGTTATTTTTTTTGTTATCTGATTTGGATAGACGTATTGTATTGGATAGACGATATCTGTATTGGATAGACGTTGAGCACACATCGAAGTCGCACTCTACGCGCCATGCATGCGCGCGGGCATATAACATATTATCATTTTTACATAATCATAAAATATTACGAGATGCAAGGATTGCAGAAATTTGAATACCTATATTTTTTTAAATTCTAGTCAGATAATAATAAGAATTCGACTCAAGTCGACATCGAATATCAACAATATTTATATCGTCGTATCTTTCTGTCATATCCTTTCACTCTATTACCTAATCACGGCATATATGACGAAATCTCATGTCGCAATTCAGATTACTTGTCACACTCTCCTTGAAAGAGCACAATCAAACCCCGGAATAAGTACCTACCTCGAATTGTTATGTGAAAGTCGAACATGTAATTATAAAGTCCAGCTATAAAATCCTTTGTAACCACTATTTGAAATCTTTTTTCTACTTATGAAGAAAACCAATAAAGGAGACTAATATGAATTTTCTAAAAGTATTTTATGATCTACTGTATAAAAAAAGGCTTTGCCGAAATCATTATAAATCACATCAACTTATATTTTATCACCTAGAGCGCGGTGAAGAAAATTTGAAAATTATAAAAAATTATATATTACTGATCGCATAGTAAGAATCCACGTTGATTTGGAGTTATGGAGGCATTAAATACAGAGAGAAGATGTTTATGGATTCAAAAAATTTGGCATATGCGAGAGCGGAGAGCATCGAGCGTTTTGGGAGGAACCAAATTTATTAATCAACTAAAAAGACATACAGAATAATTAAATCAACGAAAAAATATTTAACCTCGGATCTAAGAATATCTAAGAAAGCCCAAATCGATTCTATATATACAGATTTTAGCAAGGCTTTTGACACTGTTGAACATGGTATTCTATTACTTAAACTTAGAAAAATAGATATATACGGACGCTTTTTTCACTGGCTGAAAAATTATATTATAACCAGAGTATTATTATAACTTATGTAAAAAATCAGCACGTTCACCTCCTATAAATTCAGATAGACCAGTGGTGTCTCTCAGGGATCCCACTTGGGACCGATCCTATTTTTACATTTTATAAATGACATAGCCACCATATTCCACGATGTTTCGATTTTACTTTACGCCGATGATTTAAAATTATACAGAACAGTCAATAGCCTTCAAGATTGTTTAATAGTTCAACACAATCTCAATAATCTTAATATATGGTGTGAAAGCAATAAACTTTACCTAAACATTAACGAATGCCAAATATTTACATTTCACAGGATTAAAAAACCTATCATATTCGAATACTTCATTGACAACAATTGCCTTAAATCTGTATAGGAAATTAATGACCTCGGTGTATTCTTTGATGAAAAACTGTCATTTGCACAACATATCAACAATATCGCGAATAAGTCGTTGAAAATGTTAGAATTTGTACTGAGGGTGGCAAAAGATTTCAGGAACCTCGACACATTAAAACTTCTATACACATCAATAGTGAGGAGTCAGGTTGAATACAACTCGACGGTGTGGTCACCATACTATAATGTACACTCTCAAACAATATAAAGGGTACAAAACAAATTTTTAAGCTCTCAATTATAAATTACATATTCCAAGAGAACAATTAAATTATGCTTCCCTGTTAAGTTTAATGAGTTTATTAAAGTTAAGTGAAAGAAGAATCATTTCAGATTTAATATGCCTTTTTAAAATTCTGCGTAATTATTTTAACAGCCCTGATATATTACAATTAATAAACATTCATGTACCAGAACAGTACAACCGTAGTACTGTAACAATGCTGCGACCATAGCTCAAAGGAACTCGCCAATATCTAGATTACAACATCTAGATCTAGGCAATGAATATGCCGAAATAGATATTTGGAATGCTACTTTGCACAGTTACAAAAACGTCATACGTAACTGGCAGTTTTGTAAATAGCAGGGTTAATGCAGAAATATTTTATATACTCGCATAAATATCTATTTTTTTGTTAACTCGCCTTTTAATATAACTATTATTTCTAAAAAATATTTTTACTCTATATTGTTTTCATTGAATTAATACGTATTGTTTTATTTATTCTTCAATAATTTATTATATTGCCTATTGAATCGCCCATTATGTAAAAATATTGTGTAAAATTATTATTTATATTTTTAATTTCATCGAATTACTGTTATTGTTTTATTGACTCCTTTAATTCTACATTTATATTGTTCTTGATTATGTTTATAAACAATTTATGTTCACATTTTTATTTTTTTATATATATTATTTATATTGTCTATTGTTGATCAACTTTGTACAAATTATAAATTAAAAGTCTTTAGAGCCGTAAATAATATGTAAATAAATAAAGAAATAAAAAATCATTATTTTTAAAAACGAAATGACAAACACCTTGGGTGCTTATCTGCGCGGGAGAAAATCTGATAAAATAACCTTGAATTTGTTCGCCGATAAGAATATTTTCTAAATTGCTGGTGCACTTTACTCATTCTAAAACTATTAAAAAGATTATTTTTTATTACACGAGTAGTCAGGTGTCGCCAAGGGCGAAAGTCCTGACCGAATACAATGCCTCACACGGTTTAAGCACTCTATTAAAGACTAGCTTAAACCCGTCAAAAATGACGGAATTTATATTTAAATTTCGGCTTCACATTAATATGTTATAAGTTATATACCTAAATATTATTTATGGATTTGGCATTATTCATGACGATCTTTAAATTGAGTGAAAAACATAAACTGTGTTATATCTACGTGAGTTTAATTATAATTCTGCATCATATCGTATCCTATCATATGCAAGTATTATCATATTATTATATTATAACTAGCTGCGACCCGTCAAAAATGACGGTACTTTTACATGCTGATTCTTAAAGAATAATTAGGTATTTACTTATTTATAGCCGACAACCATGAAATAGTAATAACGACGTTTATGAAAATATTTAAACATTTTTTTTTATATTTCCCCTGCCGGCAGTTAATGGTACTATTTTAAACCCTGGCGATTGTGCATAAAACTAAACGCGATACTGTCCTTTGATGACAGTATCACTCTAGAAACATCATAATTAAACAATTATGCGAAAGAAAAAAACGAGCGAGCCTTACAGTAGTCGCATATGATGTGTAACATAGACATCTCACAATTAAAAATATCTGCACTTTTTTCAGACACTTATTATTAAAAATTCATCTATATTAATATACTAGCTGTTCGTACCGAGGATTGAATTAAAAATAAGATTGTGAGGGAAACAAAGGTTCCATTGTTTTGTAAAGCCTCTAAAAAAACATGTTTTCATGTAATCTAGGCTCGGATGGATGGAATGTCCAGGGGGGAGGAAATGTGGCCTATGTTTACCACTAGGTCGTTAAGAATATTTACGCGTAATTCGATAGAACAGTACACATTTGCATTGAAAATATATAATGAGGAGAGGAAGGGGTAAAGGGGAAAGGTTAAAATGTCGCCTATGTTACCGGGTCTTAAAGAATAAACGGATAAATAAACGATTTAGATGTGTACAGAAAATATATCAGGTGAGGGGGTGGGGTAAAAGGAGAGGGGGAAATGTTGACTTTGTTACCCGCCGGATCCGAAAGACTAAGTATGCAAAATTTGGGTCAGAACGGTCAAACGGTATAGATTTGTACAGAAAATTAAAATAGGGATCGGGTAGAGGGGAGGGGGTAAATATCACCTCTGTTACCCACCGGGTCCTAAAGAATAAGTATGCTAAATTTGGGTCAGATAAGTCAAACGGTGTAGATTTGTACAGAAAATATATCAGTGGAGGGGGTGGGATAAAGGGGGAGGGAGTAAATGTCGCTTATGTTATCCGTCGGGTCCTAAATAATAAGTATGCAAAATTTGGATCAGATCGATCAAACGGTACAGATTTGCATTGAAAATATATAATGGTAAGAAATAAATATCCATATATGAAAACTCTTTCAATTCATCTCCACGCCATTCCCCCAAGAATATACCATTTATCTTCTATCGTAGTGTTGAGACAGTTTAAAACACCTAGAATTCTATTAACAAATGTGAATATTTAGTTTTGATCAAATAAATATACAACGCGGTTGCTTACGGCAGATCGTTCCACTAATATAAGCACAAAATTAAGTTTTTTATGTTTATATATAAATTATTATAGTTGAAAAGAGTAGTTTTATTAACACAGAGAATACTAGAGGTTTTACAGCAATTCTGTTTGTAAAACGGAAACATCCATTTCCAACGGAAAATCAGAAATGAGATTTTAATTATTGCCGAGTGGGCCTCTCGGGCCGGCTGCTTGGGCGGCCCTGCCAGATCGTTTCCCTTCGTTTAAGAGAAAAATTGAATTGTGAAAAGTTTACAAGGGGAATCCCTTTCGATGCCGGGCAGAATATTTATTTAACGCTAAAAATTATTACCTGCCACCTGACCTCCCATCCTACTACAGTACCACTCAGAGGGAGCCCATTGCGGTACACAATCACCGCGTTCACCAACAATTAGGTACAAAAATGATATTCATCACCTCCAATTTGTCCAAAACCCGCATCGCCATGTGCATTATGGGATAGAAGACGGATGCCGCTTTAGACCACTCACCAGACCCGTGAGAGACGAAGGGAGCGCGCGAAAATGACCGACTCTAGCGCCGTCGTCGCAATAGAATTCAGTTCGTTTTGTAGTTTAAAAAGTACGCTATACGTGAATAATAATATAATAATTTATTTGCAGTTACAAATACTCGAGCTGCTAGACAAAGTTTATAAATTGGGCCGTAACCATTTTGAAGATGCCCAAGAAATTCGGGGCAGAGTATCAACACGACCTGCGAAATGAACACGAAGACGTGTAACTGGGAGTGTTGGGGTTCAAAAAAGGCCACCTATTTTGGCAGACATAACAACGTTAGCATTCCGTCCGGTTGGGAGCCGCGCGCCGGAGTGAAAATTCATTGCGCCGGACCTCGCCATCGAGCCTTCAACCAGCGAAGCAACTGAGAACATCGCACGCGGACGTAGATCCACCTATGACTGAATGAACAAGAGGCCACATCAATACCGCAATAAGACTTCAATGATGTAAATGAAGGATCATAACAGTCATTTCGTCGAACAGTACGGCTGTGCTCCCATCGATTTTATTTAATGCGCATTATTAATATCCATGTAGTATAGATTTTGACCATGCATGGCAAGTATAAGGGATGAACAATATCTATGTAGTACAGATTTGACACTGAACGAATTGCAATGTACTCACTTCTCACCCGTTCTATTTAGAGAATGCTACAAATGACCGAAGAGGAACGTGAGACAATGGCAAAAAGTGAATGCAGAAAAAAGAAATGATATGTGACGATTGACTGCTGATTTAGAAAGCTTTTTTGTGTTTTTTAGAAGCCAAAACACAAAGGAATATTAACTTAATAACTTTTATCTAAATTATATATAAAGCAACCCGCTAGGCGCAGCGGCCACTATCGGCCACAAATGGTCATCATCAATCCTTCGAAGCTTGCGATACCGGCATAGACGACAAGTCAGAAGAGGGTCGATCTTCAGATTTTAATTTTGACCAGGTCTTTCTATCGGCTATGGAAGAGGACGATCGTTGCAGCACCACTAGGAAAATGGACACTTCGCCCATGGAATCGACCATCTTCCAAGCAAAAAGGAAGCATTGACTACGCCACCGAATGATAGTTGTACATAATGCTTCGAGTTTTACGTTACATGAGACAAAAATTATGTTACAAAGTTATTTTAGAGAAACGGAAAACTGTTGCAGTTATCAACCTAATATTTCTTCGTTTTCACATTCATTTTCTCAATTTCAAACAACTTTGATAAATCTGAAAGCTATCCAGCATTTAGAAAATTGTATCTGTCCTGTAGGTTAAAACAAATTAGATGAATAAATTAAAAAATGACACAGAAAAAATGTTTGATTTCCATCGGGACATAAACCCGGATCTTTCTCTTGCCGGGAGAGTGCCTTATCACTTCAACAATTTTAGTTAATGACAAATTTAATTTAATAAACTTTATCTACAAATCCTCAAGAAATATATTTTATATTTCCATTAAACTTGTCAACTTTTTATTTATAAAAAATCTCAAAAATTATATCAATAACTCATATCTTTCTATAATCTATTTTTACACATTTGTATATCAAAAAACAATTGCAATTTTAAAAAACGGATTTCATTCCAAGAAGAAAGATATTTTTTGATTTTTTAACTTAAATATTTTCTCCGGCTGTGAAGGGTAGTGACCCACTCGCGACTCCTCTACCGTGTTAGAGGGGATGGAAGAGGGGTAGCCAAGCCGAAGGGGGTGGGGGGTTGAGAGGGGGAGGACTGATCCCGGGGTGAGGTTTCCTGAACTAAACATTCTGCAGACCACCACAGTTCACGGAAGTCGGGTGTCCCCGCCAGGCCACAGGTGGGTGAATTTTGTGTTCACATGTCTTTTTCTTTGATCACCACAATCGAGGCGTTATAATTTTATTCATCGATATATATTTTTTAAATTTAAAATTAAAAGTTGTATTAATTCTCCATTTTGTCGTTGCTTTTTAGAGTTAATTTCCAAATAGTATTTTAGTACCAAAGTATTTCAATCTACTGAATTTTATAGTTTTCAAATATGAGGTATAAATTTAAATTAAATATATCTGGCCCTTTGAAAACTTGCACGCGTACAAGACCAAACCTACGATCGGTGGCCTGATCGATGAAGGCATTCGTATATGTTACCTTAAAAAACGTGGTTGATGTGCGTGCCACTCTATAAATTCAATGCTTTGTTTTTATATATGGTATATATGGATATATATGAATTGGTGCTACTGACAAATTTTTCCGGCGCGACAGTCACGAACTCAGTTTCAAGTGGATACGCACCGTTATATTTATTAAAAATATTCCTTATATGAAAAACCACATAACATATTAAATGATTTGTTAAATTAGTTGCACACACCTGCATAGTAACGTTGTGTTGTAAATTTGTGGAACAGATTTTCCTTTTAGTATTTCTCCTCTTTATCTACATCGAGCCAATCAACAGGTGGAAATTGTTTAGGTTCTACCATCACCTGTCCGCATTACTGCTCCGGCGCCTGAGGATCGCAGTGTACTAACGCTAGCAGACATACCCAGCTGGACATGTCCGTATTTGTTCTTTATACTGGCTTAGAAACGTATATCAATTTGCAACACCATATATGAAGGTACATGACGACCAACAAAGGTAAATAAATCTTTGATCTACGCTTTTTACGATTTTTTTTCAACAGGCTTCAACAGGCCAAGAGGCCCAATGACAAAAGCGAAAAACAACACAAAACACCCAGGATTGAGTAAATCACACAGATTAATTTTGACCTCACCGGAAATCGAACCCGGAACCCTCGGTGTGAGAAGCCAGTGTCATGCCCACTGTGTTACGAGGGCCGCCAAATTATTTGTAATTGATTTGATAATCAACATGATAATTTGTTTAATTACTAATATGTTATCCAAGTGAAAACCCATATGTATGTAAGATTTTAATTTTGAAATCTGTATTTAAATCAAGAAAGAGATTATATTATGTGTGGGGCATAAAAGCAAAAGCAGCAATATCAAAAAAAAAATTAAAAAGTTTTGAATGCAGTCACCGAAGATTACTAATTTAAAATGTACTGAATTCTAGATTTTATGTATCCTATCCCTTCGAAAATCATGTTTCCTATAAATTTATATGCTTTTTTCCTATAAAATCTCGAATTCTGTACATTATTTATTCAATAATTTTCGGTGACATCAATCATACATTATGCAAACAGCTAATATAATGTAATCACTATTTTAATTTAAATACAGGTTTCAAAATCTTACATACTGATACTAGGGGTTTTCACTTAGATAACCTAGAAATATAAGAAATTAAGAAAAGTATCAATAAAAACATGAATATTGTAAATAATCAAAATAACTTTATAAATAGCTCTCACTTAAACCTGTTTCCATTTTAATTACTTTATGCCTACTTAATTTCTAACCACACTTTTAACCCCCTCGCGCCATAATTAATCTGTTGTTTAAAAATTAGTTTCATTACATTTTTTGTCTTGAATAAGGGAGCATCGCTCCCGAAACATGCGGGTTTTTGAATTTATACTCCTTTTGGAGCACTTAGAGTAAAAAATTTATTGTAACGGAAGTTGCGCACATGCAGTGTGCACAGCTTGTAGCGGGAATGCGAAACCACGAAATGCGCGCGCATCCATTAAACTGTCAAAAATTCATTCACTTGAAATTAGTGTTCCAGAATTTTCGTACCTTGGCCTGAATTGTCGAAGTATTGTCGACCATCTTGAATCGAGTACCAATCATAAAGATGCTTAATTTAAAAGCTGACGAATGATTGGTTATTGAATTGAAAATTGGAACCGTTTATTGAATTACGATTTTACCTGTGTACCTAATCGAAATGCCAAAAAGAGATTTCTCGTACATATTCCTGTATTCCATGTTATTGTCGATGTTTTTTTTTTTTTAAATTTTGTTTGTCACCATGCCATAAACGATTTTAAATAATATTCGAGAAATTATTTATTGCATATGCAAAATACATTCATTCGACATTCAATGCGGGTGTCAAAGTTTCATAGTTTCGAAACTTTTGAGTACGGAATCGTTTTAATCGATAAAACATGAAAGTGAGTTGGACTTTTTTGGAAATGCACACATTTTTTGAAAAGGAACAACTTCTCAATATCGAAGCCATATTGAATTCTTGTCAGCTCTCAGATTCTGTTTACTTACGAGTTCACGGATATTTCAACCGTTTTTTAAGATAATTTTTGTTTATTATTTTAAATGTTCGAGGTTACATTTCTGTAAGTATGAGTTTTAATTCTTTTCATGAAACTCAATACAATAATCGACAAATATCAGTGTAGATTTTTACAACTTAATAGTTTGAACATCATTAATACAAAATTTTGTCATTATTTTAGTTTATAAGTAAAACTTCTACCGCGCGTACATGAGTACAAGCATTTTTTTTTATTTTAATAAAAATTAATGGCAGTTAAAACAAAGTGTTTATTATTTTATTTATAATAATAATTGCATTCGCTTTAGTTTTTTTAACATTTTTCCGTTTCGCATAAAATTTTCTATATATATATATATCGATTGAAGTGGGCTAAGAGATTCAATATCTGTACCAAATAGATATACATTTTTCCTGTTATTTAGAAAAAAATTAATATGAAAATCATCTAAGTTGCAATTTTGTTTAGTCACCTTTTTTCTAAACATTTTTGGTATCGTGTTCCTAGCCATGTTGTCCTTTACATTTTTTAAATTCTTTATATTAGTTTAGTTTAGTTAGTACGTACGTGTGTGTGTGGAAATGTCTTGGAGGTGAAAATTAACACACTTCCCGTCATCTAATCGAACTGAAATTTTGC
Organism: Agrypnia vestita; assembly: GCA_016648135.1. Classification (NCBI taxonomy): domain Eukaryota; kingdom Metazoa; phylum Arthropoda; class Insecta; order Trichoptera; family Phryganeidae; genus Agrypnia; species Agrypnia vestita. The sequence continues at coordinate 28,623 of JADDOH010005970.1, forward strand.
ACGTCAACTCAACGTTGATGACAATGCAATAATGACGTCAATGATTTTGACAACTTTGTCGGTATGCACGGTTATTGTGGTTGTTTTCGTTTTTCGCGAAAAAAACTCGCGCAAATGTGCAATTTCAAATACAACTCAATAAATCTAAAGTTAAGTGATAAAGGAAACAATAAGAAAACTTTTGAGTTAAATGAATCGCAATGGGAAAGGACTTTTCTGATTTCCACATAAATTTTGAAATGTTTTAACGGCCACGTATGAAGAATTTTATATTCAGATTAAATATCATTGTATAATATTAGCTGCCCTCAGAAATATATATACATACAGAGCCCACGACACTTGAATTGGTTATTAAAATCAATGAATATGTTATCAGTCTACCCGACCGAGCTATCCCTTTTCCCTTTCAACCATCACACCAACAGGTAATAGGAAATTCTCTACCATCCCACGTATATATGCTCCGACTTTAATAACCTTTTAAATTCAATAGTTATTTTTAAAACCAAATATGAAGAATATCGTGGTATGGTGAGGCAGATACTGGAAACTCGTCCACATCCCTGATAATGTGCATTATATACATTATACGTATAACTACTTACTTTTACTTGTCCTCCTTATTGAGTTTATCTATGTCTGTTAAATTTGATCTTTAAGAGACATGTAACTACTTTTTTGTATCCTTTTCTTACCATGTATTTATGTCTTCCTGTTAGATAACCAAATAAATAAATATGGATGTTGTGTAAAAAAACATTTTCAATTTAAAAAAGCAATTAACACTAAAGTTTAAATAAACAAAATGTTATGTTTTGTTTAATCCTTAACGCGAAAGAACTTATTGAATATGTCAAGACTTAATATTAATAAGTAAAGGATTCGTAGTAATGTAAATATCCACACACGTCTGGAAATTAAAAAAATACTTTGTTATTATTTTTAATTTCCTTTTTTATTATTTATTATTTTTAATGATTTAATTACAAGAGTGATTATTAATTCTATTCACTTTTTAAAACAGCAAAGATAGTTTTGCGACTCTTTGGACGTTGTGAATATTTGATGAATAGATGAAAAAACTCCACAATCAGATGCTGGCAATTGTTGTTTTCACGGCCGTTCAGAATCTTCTGGTATACTTGACCGTATCTTCTTCTTCGAATCCGTTATCCTTCTCTGTCCATATTAACTATTCGGACTATGTTTACATCATCCTGGGGAGAGAGTCACACGCCTGGCGGAACCATTGTCTAAGATTCGCCATCTACCAGGAACTCCTCGTTATTTTTCCCAGTATGATTGCATTGTCTCAAAAGCCTCAGTATATTATATGCCCAAAGACATGTTCAAATTACGTCAGTTTCCTTGTCTTTCCGATACCATGGATTTCTATAATTTATTTAAAATAGTGATATAAATATTTTAACTGATTTTAAATATTAGGTATGTTCAAAACAAAGAGAACGCTCGTTCGTCAGCTAACCCACGAAAGCCTCTCTTAAGAGATTCTTTCCCTTACATCCCTTAAAGTTTTCTCGCTGAAAATGTTTATCCTTTCAACGTTTTGCCATATCTGACCTGTATGATTGTGAACCCTGCAATGGAATCGGAAACGTCAACCAGAAAGTTCGTACGCGCACGGCAGAATATCTCAGATAACTCTAGACAGAAAACAAAATGATTCTGGTATTTTTTTAAATTTACGTATTCGCGCGTAACACTCAGAAAAAAATTGAATTAATTTCGACCGCGACACATAATTTAAGGATATTGCGTAGAAAATTATTTGTCTTTTCCAAGGTTAAGTCGTTTTATGGGTTTTATGACATTTTTTATTAGAAAAAACGAACGTGTAAATATTTCACGCACCTCCCTCATAAAATGAGAATTGCTTTCGATTTATTTGTACGTTTTAGGTTTTCTTCTCAATAAGACCATTCATGTAACAAATTGAAATAAAATTCTGTAAGAAACTATTATACTCTGGCTTCCTACAGTTAAATAAAAGTTGCCGTTTGTAATTTTTCCTGCTTTTTAATGTATTAAATAAATATCAAATATTGAAAGTTTTGGGATGAAGTAGAAAATGGATCACTTCCTAATTATTATTCTCGTCTATAAACATCCACGTCTAGATGCAAGAAGAATGTGAAACTTGTGTTCAACCGTAGAAGCAACGTTTTTTTTTTGAGGTGTAAATTATTCCCGATGTCGCAACATCACCAATCAAACCAAAACAGATTGTTAAAAGTACTTGCTTCATAGAATACTTGCTCAACGACAAAGCAAGATGTAATTTTAAAATTTCGTATAATTCAAAATCGAGTTGCCGATATTATAATATCAATTGTATTGATCGATATAAAAACATGGTTTTATGCGGACAAATTTAAATTTATCCATCGAGGTCTCAGTTCTATTAATTTACTTTGGTTAACGCAGGTCGTTTCGTAGTCACTTTAGCAAATGAGATCGGCAGGTTAAAAATTAACAGTATTATTACATTTTTCTAAAAATATTTCTAACAGATACACCTAACTACTTTCAACCTACATCAAAATATTTTTGAATGAATATATTTTAATCTTAGGGATATAATATAATTCAATCACTTTTAATTATTGGTCAATAGTTATTATAAAAAATCTACACACAATTGAGGAAAAAATAAAATTTGCAAGTCATGTTATTCATCAAAAATGTGATTATTTGTGTAAAACTCCTGTATGAGTAATCATTTAAGGCGATCACCTAGCGATGTGAGCAAAATTCACTATTTTTTTCATTCTCTTGCATTTTGTATCACATTTGTATGGAAAGACATCAAATTAAAATTTATTCATCAGATTCCATATATTTTAAATACGGATATGTTCCTTAAATGACACAATAAATGATTTAACCAATTAATAAATTACCAAACCAACGACGTTTTAAAAATGAGGAAAATTAAAAAAAATAATCAAAAATTTACAATGATGGAAAAAAATTAATTTGACGTCAGTCTATACAAAAATGTTTTACGAAATGCAAGAGTAGATATGAGAAAAAGTGGTGAATTTTGCTCACATTGCCAAACGATCGCCTTAAGGCGGCACATTCACTGCGAATGCAGATTTCGGCGTTTTTTTTTTCACGAAAATGTGGGTTTTTATTATTCATTTATATCAGAATATACAGGGTTATTTGGAAAACATTAATAACTTCGCAGAGCTATAATCCTGCCTTGATTATGAGTCGAAAATGTTGAAGCTATTATGACCTAATATCAATAGTTAAGAAGATGTGCGACATCAATGTTTGCATTTTTTAAAAATATTTCTGACTTATTTTGTGTAAAACGTTGAACTATCATTACAGTAACTCATATCGATTACGAAATATTCATTCGTTGCAATACAAGTTAAATAAAATGATAAAAACCCTGAAAAAATTCAAATGGGAATGTTTTCCAATTGGAATTCGAAGGTTTTTATTTTTTATTTGATTTGTATTAAAGTAAATGAATTTTTCATATTCGATATAAGTTACTGTAATGATAGTCCAACGTTTTACAAAAAATAAGTCAGAAATATTTTTAAAAAATGCAAACTATGATGTCGCATATCTCCTTAACTATTGAGCCTTTTATTATCTTATTATCCAGCCTTAATTACCAGGTGAACAAAAAGTATCTAAGAACTATCCTTTAGGCTAAAAAAATATTTATTAAACATTATTCGATTTATTTACTCTAGAACTAGAAAAAATCAGAGGTTTCATAACAAATACTTTGATATTCGGCCGTATTCTGATAATGATTGTTATTTGGTGATTGTTACCCCAACAAAACGTCGAGACATTTATCAAATGTCAATATTTCTATCATTGTAACGAAAATATTGGCTTTATTTAATATTTGAACTCATTGGATTTCTACCAACTTTTAAAATAATGCTAGTACCTGCTTATATTATGTAATATTCTTCAAAAACTTATAGTTAAGACGAAACTTCAGATTGCAATTACTGGTTTGCGTGTTGATATAAATATAGCTTCGACATCAAATAAACAGGTCTTTTTTTAATAACACGCAGACATCGGGGAAGTCTGACATTACAATCCATGCATGCTATTTTGATTTATAATGGCTTTATATGACATTATTGCATAACTGTTGAGTATTGAAAAGTGATATGTAGACATGAAAACACAGGATGCAATTTCTGCTTCCTGTCTGTCTTGGGGATTTAATGACAATTATTTTATATTCCCCCCAATCAATATATCGCTCTTATTAGACGTATATGTCGATTCACGACTGCTTTCGAATGGTCTCATATAAAATTAATTACACGGGCGTAAATAAATATTTGGGTAGTAATCACCAAACAAGGCGGGCTGTCGTAAATCTACATCTGGTCTATTTTTAAGTGTTCAGGTAACAATCACCAAAATAACAATCTTGTTATTTTCAGAATATGCCCGATTATCGTGGCATTTTTGGGCAAAATGCCACTCCCATATACACTGAAATAAATACAAATTATATTTACAAGCATTGACGTATATAAACACGTTATTCCCGTACTAGCCGACTTTCATATGTAGCAAATATTGCATTAAAAGAGACAACAAATCACGGTACACTTATTTCACAAACGCTCTGCGTGTACACAGTAAAATCAGGTAATTTGAAGTCACGGTGACTAAAATAACATACTCATTCTTACAACAGTGTTCGATACTCTATTCCTTTTTCCGCTTAGTGTCGCGCCCAACCACAAAGATGATCCGTTCGCTAACGAATGCAAGTAAGGCAATTTACCTTACTTTTGAGTTGCCAAGATTTCACGCTTGTAACATGTCTACAGTTTATTATATCATCGTTTACCAGTGTATTTATTTCAGCACCTTGTTTATTTTAGCCATTTCTAAATGGCAATCGGCAAAATAGTCGCACTAACAACACCTAAAGCGAATGCAATTCTATTTCCACTCAAAATTATACACATCTTGTTTGAATTAGGGAATTAAAGCCGCAATCCAGGAACATGAAGGTGGCGCTTCACCGCCTTCGCTATCAGGGCCAACGAGAACTTGTTATTAATTTTTGTGACTAACCATCTTTTCACAGAAAAATAAATTACGAAATTGGTATTCGGTTGATCCACCATGCAACATTTTACCCTATTTGAATTGGTAATCAGAAGCTGGTAAATTTAAAAAACGAAAAACCATTATCCGCTCCTTTTTACATATTTCCGGAATTCTTAGATGTTAAACATTTTATTTATGAAAATAATTACGCGTAAAATAGCCATCATCATTTGTATCTGTTTATACACCGAGTACAAGAAAATATGGTATAAAATACGGCATTTATTAATTTAGTTTGCTTATTTTATAATTTTGAACATGTTTTTCTTTCTAATATGTGTAAGCACAGTAGAACCTCGATTTTCGAGATAATTCGTCCCTTAAAGGTGCTCGTATAACAAAACATTCGTATCTCGAAGTATATTTCCCCGTAGTATACAAAGGAAACCCAATTAATTCATTCCAAAATCCAAAAATATTCATATCGAAATAAGTAGTACAAAATACACCTACATACATTTTTATATTTTTTAATATCTAAATTTATAATAAAAGACGTGATCGAATTAATTAACTATCCATATCGGAGCCACTGATATTCATCACTGATAGCTCAAAATAATATTTTCCTTTTCGAGAACTTTAACCATGTTCCTATGCTTTGACACTTGCTTTTAGATCTGATGAAAGTATGATATCGCGTTGTCGTTGAAAATATTAATAACTCGCACTGCTACTCTACTACTTCCTCGTTCCCCACATTTTACAGATCCGTTTTATCTCATTTGAGGTGATAGGTTTCTCAGCCTCTTTCACCTCATCCTCAGACGAGCTCTCCTTTGTAGTCGTGTGCTGTGTTGCTCGTAATGCAGTAATTGTTTATTCGGTGGTCGGCTCCGGGCCGTGTGCTTCCGTATCATCCTCCACTTAATGCAAAAATTGTTGATGCAAACCTTGCTGTTGGACCTCCACACATCATTTAACGACTCTTCTGTACCTTGAATTTATTGATTCTCAGAATAATACACGAGTAAGGGCTTATCTTTCAAATCACCGCTTGCATTAGCACACATCAAGATGGTAAGACGGTTAGCAAGTGTGTAACGAGAATTCTCGTGTTTAGCAGTCGGTGCATATGAAGTAATACACTTATTAATAATTAAGTCTGCTCGTACGTCGAGTGAAATTTTTGGAAAAAAAATTTCCTCTTATTTGTCAGTCGAGGTCCCGCCGTAGTGCTCGTTTTAACCCCCGCGTATTGTGCGCATGGCCGCGCACGGCCTCCGCGGTTACTCAACGAACAAAAACTTCGGTACTCGATACATAATTTACATCGGTTTGTGCCGATTTTTCTTTTACTGTTTCGGTTACCAATCTACAACGTTTCTGCTGAACGCCAGAATAAGAGAGAAAGTAGAACCAATTTATTGAATATTTCCACGATAATGACATTTGATTATTGACGACAATTTTACGGTATTCTGTCATGAGAAAAATCATAATAATTTTTATACAAAGCGCACTTCGTCGTTAATTAGTTGTGATCAAATTTGGCAATAAAGTTTATCCTAAATTTTAAGAATATTTTTTACATTAATATACATTTATAACATTTCAATCCCGAAATACCATTTTAATATAATAAATTTGATTTTTCTAGATAACGCGTAAAGCCTTACAGCAACATAAAGTCGCCATGGACACCGAAGACTTTAGGATTCGCGCTAAGGAAATGGTGGACTACATCTGCAACTACATGGACACGATGAAGGAGATGCGCGTGACCCCGACTGTGGAGCCCGGCTACATGCGCAAGGAAATGCCGACTTCGGCTCCCCAGGAGCCCGAGCCTTGGGAGTCTATCATGGCAGACCTCAACACGAAGATCATGCCGGGCATGACGCACTGGTCGCACCCGCGCTTCCACGCCTACTTCCCGGCGGGAAACTCCTACGCCTCCCTGCTGGGGGGCATGATGTGCGACGCCTTCGGGTGCGTCGGCTTTTCCTGGGTACGTTTTTGATATTTATTACTTGTTCACGGAGGTTCCATTTTTTACCATTTATTTATAATATTTTACCGTAAAATATGTGTAATATAGGTACATGAACGTTTAGTAACTACCAAAGAAGCAGTCGTCTGAACAATGGAAACTAATTTACTCTTAGTATTGAAATATTGCCAAATTATTAATACAGTGTAAAAATGAATTTCTGTGTTAATATTGTAAAGAAATGTGATATACATATGTAAACTATTATACAGATAAAATTATTTACAAAAGAAATAGCTAATTTACTCTTGTAAATTAGTTATTTGCTTGGTTGTAATTTTTAAATTTAAATTGAAATTAAAATTACAACACAAACAGGGTAACCTACAAGCAAAAAATAAAGTAATGATTTTTAGTTTTGTACACCACAGATATTGTGTCACAGAATTGCCCAATGGTTTTAATTTAGAACCAACATCATTCACTACTCCGCTACAGAGTAAAGGTCCCTTGACTCGTCCACATTTATCTCTCCCTTACAATTATCTCTCCACCGAAGACTTTCTGTTACTCCTCTCTGACCCTGCTGTCTTACATTATATTATGTACATGTAGGTAAGTATGTATAATGCGTCGTTGCATGCGTATCTCTGGGACTTTATATTTGATATTTAGAATCTATCTACTGATTTCATAAATCAAAACCACTTATAAAAATGACTTCATTAATTAATTTTTTTTTTTAAATATTACACTCTGGAAAAATGCCACCCACCTCAGTCTCGAGAAGAGAACAGGGTTATGTTGTAAAATGACATGAAACAAATCTGTGATGTTTGCACGAAACTTTGATAATTTCATGACAAAATATTGTTTGATTTGGTACATTTTTTTATTTGGTCATAACCTGATAACTATATTGTATTGATTATACCTAAAATGTATTGCAAGTATAAAATTAAAAATTATACACAGATTTAAAGAGCCAAACCAATGTTTAAAATTACTATTTTGCAAAACTCTATTTTTTTGCTTTTTTGCAACAACTTTTGCCTCAACTAAAATAAGAGTAGGTATAACTATAACTACTCGTTTATGTAATAAATAAATAAATCCTCATTAGTCGAATTCAATCAATAAAGACAATTATTTTTTAATAAAAGTAATTTTTAAAAATTAATATTATTTTACACCATTGTCTCAGCAATATATTAAGATTTCACCAAATGAGTTTTCACTCGTGCTCTGTAGGGAAATTTACAATTTGTACGATACACAATAAGTAAATCTGCGAACAATAACACCATGCACAATTATAATTAACTTCTATTTATAAGTATTACAAAGCCATTATGAATTACAAATTAGGTTGGTTCACAATAATAGAAATGTAGAGTCACATTATAATAACATTGATTTTATTTACTTTTTATGTAATATGAATTTGGTTGTAGCTTGATTTAGGAATCCAATTCATTTATACAATTTCATTCCTACATATGTACATACATACAGTACAGCTGGGCCATTTTTGTTTTCAACAATGGTATTTTTATATTCTTTTTACTTCTTGAGTGCTGTCTAATGAAATCTAGAAAATGGATTTTGTGGATAAAATAATCTTTGTAGATGTGATAAAGCGATATTAATGTGAATTTCTAAATTTTATTATACGAGTAGAGATATGTTACGTTGATTCTATTCTGAAAATAATTAAATATCGCTTAAAATCTCTAATGTGTCTGTATCTACCAACGTTCAAAATATTTTTCCTAAAACATTACATATTGTGCATATACTATATGAATGTGATGTCACAATAACTCTTTAAAAATAACTGACAGGAGATAGAAATTGTCGACTAGTGGAATTCCGAGAGACTATTCTTGTTCAAGATAATGAAAAGACCGGGCGTGACTGAATGCAGATTACACGCACGGAGGGTGATATTGTATTTTAAATTATACAGCAGAACTATTAATCATTACTTTAAATAGCTGCTAAAGTAAAAGGCTCCAACAAACAGCAGCAGGCGGCAGAGATAGGAAATGAATCGGCAGCGGTTTGAAAATCAGACAATTTACTTCCTACACTTCCGCGTAATATATTGGTCAATGACAGGTACATCGTTTTATTGTTTAAGTTAAAGAAGTACTTCGCTTTCTAATTGTAGTTGAGGGGAAACCTTATTAGATAACTTGGAGATTATCATCGATGTCATTCATTTCGTTTTTAATAGTTCTTACCGGCTATTGTTTTATTCGAATATTTTTTATTTTTTGTTTTATGTTACAATACTTTTTACAAAGCCGCATTATCGGCCGTTTTCTGCAAACAACAAGATTGTTATTTTGCTACCCCAACACTAAAAAAGTAACCCATAAAAACGAAGTTTTTACAATACTCCCTTTCTCATTTTCGAGTTTCGTGTCTACCTTATTCGTCCATACAACTTGTATGAAAAAACCATTAAAAATTTGAAAAATCCAAAATTATACTATAATTATTCTTATTTTTTAACGAAAATTTGATAGATCTGCTTGCAAAGTTTCAGCTCGATTAGATCACGGGAAAAGGGTTAAAAATCGATCCAAAGTTTATTCGTCAAGCAAACCACACGAGTTGAAAGAAAGGAAGTAAAAACGAACAAGATGTAGATTTACTCCGCCAAATTCGGTGATTACTACCACGGCAGTCAAAAACAAGGACGTATTTATTTTTGTTCACGTAATTACTTAATTAATTTACATTTACGACTTCCAAAAATATTATACGAGGCCTTTGGAAAGTAGTCGTAGATCTACATAGTCTAATAAGAGTGATATTTTGATTGAGGGGAATGTGGAATATAAGGGATTCACAAATAATTGTCATTAAAATCCCAATTCAGGACATAAAAACACAGAAAGCATAAATTGCACCCTGTGCTTTTATGTCTACATATGCGATGCAATATTACATTCAACTCCCAGCATATGTACAGTAATGGCATATGAACCATTTTAAATTAAAATAGGTACATCAATATTTTGTTACACATACATGGATTGTAATATCGGACCTCCACGATGTCTGGGTGTTGTTAAAAAGACTTGTTTATTTGATGTCGAAGCAATATTTATATCATAACACAAACCAGTCATTGCAATCTGGAGTTTTGTTTAAAATAAACATTTTTGATTAATATTTTATAAAATAAGTACTGGTATTATTTTTAGAATTGGTGGAAATCAGTTTTTTTCTTAATAAAATATAAATTTCTTCATCCATTGAGTTCAAATATTAAATTAAAGTCAATATTTTGGTCACAATGACAAAAATGTTGACATTTGATAAATGTCTTGACGTTTCTCTATTTTACTCTGTTATCAACTATACAATTATTTCCAAATCGACTCGTAATGTCTCCTCAGCCTAGGCACCAAACAAACGTTTCATATAGGATTTCACTTCTGTACGTGATCTGTGATCTGTAACAAATTCAGTTTCTTTTATCACCGCCAATATTGTTATTATTTATTAAAGTTATTGCAATAAAAGTGCCAATAATGTCCCAATAAACACTTTTTATTGAATTTCACATTCACTTTGACTGCTTAGCTGAATGCAATCTGATGTACAGGGTGTTCTTAAATATAAATACAACATTTTACATTTTACTAGATTTTTTCTTAAATATGAACGCGCAAATCTGCTAGCTACCTACTTTTAAAAGCGGTAATTTATTCATAATATTACAATGTTTTATAAAATTACGAATATTATAATATAATAATACAGCTGTTCGTACCCGGCGTTGCACGGGTTAAGGATTAAGTTGAAAATAAATTTGTGGGGGTAAACAAAGGTTTGATTCGAACGGTATAGATTTGCATCGAAAATATATCAGGGGGAGAGTAAAAGGGGAGGGAGGAAATGTCACTTTTGTTAACCACCGGGTCCTAACGAATAAGTTTCCAAATTTTGATTCCGATCAATCAAAAGGTACAGATTTGCATCGAAAATATATCGGGGGTGAGGAAGAGTTAAAAGAACAGGGGGGAAATGTCTATAAAACTCAATGTCTGTCTGTCTGTTCTCTATACAAATCCGTTTGTCCGATTCGATTCAAATTTTGCATACTTATGCTTTGGGACCCGGCGGGTAACATAGGCAATATTTCCCCCCTATTCTCATACCCCTTCCCCTCCCCTGACATATTTTCGATGTAAATCTGTACCGTTTGACCGATCGGACTCAAAAATTTAAAAACTTATTCTTTCGGACTCAGCGGGTAACACAGGCAACATTTCCCGCCAATTATTTTACCCCTTCCCTTCCCCTGACATATTTTCGACGCAAATGTACCGATTGACCGATCGGACTCAAAATTTGGAAACTTATTAACCAGCAAGTGTCATCACAGCGAAGACACACACTATCAGCCGATGCTTCTGATTTTGTATATATGTTGCAAGGCGTCAAGCGTGCGGATATTATAACTTTGATATATTTTGACTTATATCTTCGAAACTATCCAATAAATACTTTTACATTAATATAAACAATACTACCCTTAATGATTTATTGTCTCAAATTTTAAGTAATTTATTAATTTTTTAAATGTTTATTCAAAGTTTTCATACAATATGTATGGCGGCACACTACCGCCATCTACGAAAATAAATAAAAACCTTTAATTGACCAAACACATTTCTAAACAAAATGCGTATGTAGATATACGGTACCTACCTAGTGCGGCAAAATTCAATAATAAATAAATGCACATACATTTTCTTTGCTTGTATCTCTTTACTAATTAATAACTATATAGGTATTACCTAGCTTTTTTAAATTTTGTTTAAATGCTTCGCGCTTGCATTTAAACAAATGCTCAACCGATATTTTTAATTGTGAGGTGTCAAATGTTTACACATCGTATGCGACTACTGTAAGGCTCGCTCGATTTTTTTCCTTTTTTCCAGCTGAGTATCACCGGAGTGGAGATGTTCTGTTCACCCTGGTGATAGTTCTCCGCTCAATATCGAAACGTTGCACGTTTCTAGAAATTGAATTCCTGTGAGCATTGGACAGATTCGAAGTTACAGTACGCAGCCAAGTTACATTCCCTTTCTCACACTTTTGTTAACTTTAATCTCCTCTTCTCCTACATTAACTAAACAAATGTTATAAATCGTGATGGACATAAGATAGCATCTTCTGCGCAAGATGTAAATTGAGATTTTGTCGTTTCCAGGCTGCCAGTCCAGCATGCACGGAGCTTGAAACTATCGTCATGGACTGGATGGGTGAATATACAAATTATAATTGTCTATTTTAAAGTTTTCAATAATGTGTAAGTATTTTACCCTTCGCTATCTAATCAACACCCATCGATGTTCTAGAAAACCCTTGAAAGTATTTCGGATCTATGTAAATACTAATAAATAATAAGTCTTCAAACACAACCTAATAGATACCTAACACTGTTATGTAAACAATAAAATTAAAATTATTTTGTTTTTAACCACAATATTTTTTTCCGGTCATCTTCAGATCGACGGCTGATTTGTGGACGGTTTCACGACAAAAGGTCCGTAACTAAAAGCCCGTGTGATAAAAATTCCACGCGACAAAAGATCCACGAGACGTTAAATCCAACAACAAACAAAATTTCATTTTTTTTTTTATGAAAGAGTTAAATAAATTAAAGAATTGAGAATGGTGACAGAATCATTGAATATACTCTTTCGCAATTTTTTTAAAAAGTAAGCGATATCAAATACATAGATGAAAATACTGAATATGCGAAATCTACCTTAATAAGCAAAAGTGCAGTATTTATAACTGCCCTAAAAAAGGGCCAGGATCTTAAGTGCTGTGCTGAACTCACACACACACACACTGCACTTTTTTTCATCCTAAACCTACGTCGTTGGATCTTTTGTCGCGTGGGCTTTTCGTCGTGAACCTATTTTCATTGGATGGAACGCCCGTGGACCTTTTGTCATGTCACGGTCTAGGCACAGTAGTTTAAAATATCTAACCACAAAACGGTGATATTCAAAAATCAAACATCTAAAACAACAACTTTCGACAAATTACAGAAAATTTGATCATTGCTTTTAAATAATCGCAGTGGAAGTTAAATATCTTTATAAATATAGGTATGTGTTTGTCATATATAAATAGACCGGTTGTATTTGCTATTAAAAATATGTTTTAATTTCATTAGAAGATACTCTGCATATGTGACCATATATTTTTATGTACTTTGTTAATCTAGCAAAAGCCATCGGATTACCAAAAGAATTTATGGCTTTGGAAGAAGGGAGCAAAGGTGGCGGTGTCATTCAGGTAATTCCCTAAAAGAGAAATTTTACATAATAGCTCATTTACTAAACAATATAATCAAAACAAGGGAGGCATTATTTTAATTACCACGCCCATTACATTCCTTTTTACCGTAAAAGAAATTAACAAAATATTTTTAAAAATATACTATAATAAATTTATACTATTAAGTTTAAAAGACATGTCGTTTAAGGTGTTTTAAAATGTGATGATTTTAATTAATTGTGATGCTATGTACATAAAGCGAAAAACTGTAATTATTAATATTAAAAACTGTAAAACACATTGAGTACCAGATATAGTTATAAATTTTAAATTAATAAAGCATAGGTAGGTATATTAAAAATTTATACTATAAATTTGCATGTTTTATTGAATGATTGCAATGCTTCGTATTGATATATACTTAAGATTTTAACTCACTGTGAACAAAGAGAAAAAAGGTGACATTTTTAATACTGAAAACTAATAATATTGAGTGCTGCCACGCACAGTTCGCGGGCTCAATACTAGAATTAGATAACTCTAATTTTTGCGGTTTTGAGATATTTACACCAAAAAAATCTTCAAGCAGTAAACTATTTATTCTTCAAACAGAAAAAATTTTCAAAGCAAAAAAAATATTCAAACAGTAAACAATTTAAATTTAAAAATTAGATAATCTATACATGTTATTATAAACAGGCTATTAATTCTTTACAAAAATAGACAACAAGAAAAATGAATGAAGATAAAATGCTATAACTACATAAATATCAGGTGATGTCTATTTTTTTCATTGACATTTTATTAATATATCTCGGAGATTCGTCGTAATGTTATTAAAAAGTAATATTAGAAAAAAGTAAGAATAAGGACTTTAATAAGCATGAAAACAGTATCTGCAATTATCTTAAACAACACTTCTGTTATTCTGTTGTTCTAGTATTGAGCCCACGAGTTCTAAAAAGCCCACTTTATGGGCCAATAAGCATATACTAGTGGAAAGCAAAGTGAATATATAAAACATGCATAAAACCTATCATGACATAGGTATCGAAGTATTCTAGTTCTAGTATTGAGCTCACGACTTCTAAAAATCCCACTTTATGGGCCAATAAGCATATACTAGTGGAAAGCAAAGTGAATATATAAAACATGCATAGGACCTATCATGTCATAGGTATCGAAGTAAGAGCGGACACAGTGAGAACTAAACACCTCTTCAAAACTACCGAGATGAAGACCCTAAGACCCATTGCGGGCAAGACCCTCAGAGACAAAGTACCCAACGCGGAAATCGGCAGAACCTGCGACATATAAGACATTGTAAGATGGAGCAGGCAGAGATGGTGTTTCTGGAAGGACCATGTTGAGAGAATGCACGAGACAAGACTTCCCAGAGCCGTGATGCGCGGGATTCCAGAGGGGCGCCGAATGGAGAGAGAGCTGGACGTCCTCGTCACAAGATCAGGACTGACCTGTCAATGCAGATCAAGGATCTAATAAAATAAGAAGAGTTCTAAAATAAAATTTCAGTAATAAGAACTAAATAAATTAAATAAAGATCTATACTTCTGCATTGTACTTACTTGTATATGCGTTTGTATATAAATATAGTGCGAAAAATATATAAGTGACAAGAATGTATGGATTTATTATTTTATGGCAGTTATTATTGATGTGTAACATCTTTACGCTCGGTTTATGAGACTAATTTTGTGATTGCGTCGACGGAAATGCGTAACATAAAATAGGAGTGAAAAAATGTTCCGATTTCAACTTTATTAATTTTATTCGGCAGATTCAACCTTGACAGTAGGCGTCGGAAGAAAATGCCAAATTCTATAAATTAGGGCTATGTTAAATTATTCTCATATCTCTGAATAACTTTAGTTTAGAAATAAAGTGTTCGACAAAAATAAAGCATAATGTATAAAGGATCTTTCAATAAGGAAATTGTAGTACTAGAATTTCGTACTATTACAATTTGTTCACTTCATATAGTTTTTACTACACTTTGTACACTTTGTAGTCTTCAAATTGTGTACACTTTGTAGTCTTCAAATTGGTGAACAAGTGTGTGTTGTAGTCTTCATTTTGAAATGTAGTTTTTCCCTTCGCTAATGTGCTGTGTGGCACGTAGCGTCTCTGTACCATCCTGTTGGAATCGCATGTTATCGGTATTCATAACATCCAGTTTAGGCCACAAGAAGTTGCTTATCATCGATCTTACAATGTTAACGGGCCGATAATTCCGCCAGACCAAATTCCACACCAAACAGTGACTTTCTCGCGACGCATTTGGTGTTGGTGTATCTCGTGAGGATTGGTATTGTCCCAAATCAGACAATTTTGCCTGTTCACATATCCATTCATCCAAAAATGGTCGCTAAAAAAGTGACCAAATTTTTTGGCCCAATTTGGTAACCTTCCAACTGCTCCAGAGCCCAATCAGTGAACACACGTCGTTGTCTATGGTTGTTTGCCTTAAGTTCCTGGGTTAGTTGGGTTCTGTACGGATGTATACGCAAATCCCTATGCAAAATTCGCCAAGTCGAAGTCACAGAAAGGCCAAGTTCTTGTGAACGACGATAAATAGACCGCCTTGGGTTTTCCCGTAGGTACTCCTCTCACGCCCAGCAGCTATATTTTCATCAGACCGTGTTGACCAGTTGACTCGAATTTGACCACAGAACGTAGAATAGTCGACTCGGCAGGACGGTTGTGGCGAACGGAACATTGATTGATAATAAAACTTAATGATTTGCACAGCTTGTTTAACGTTATAACCTACCATGGCGATTTGCAATACACTATTAGAGAATTGACAATAAATTTGACAGATGATGTCACTTTAACAACGCGGCTGCTATAACCTAAAAAATTTCGAGCATCCCTATTGAAAGACCCTTTATTTAACTGATTCTGCCAAAAAAATGGGTGTAGTGCACAATGTGGGTCCGGGAGCTGTTTTTAATATTAACACATTTTCCGGTATAATTGAGTGTGCTGATTTCAAAAATGTCATAAAATAACCCGGCACGCAAATTTAAACGAGTAATTCCAATTTTAAAAAAAATTATACGTATCTATTGATAAGTATTTGCATTATTGAATAATTGTCTATGGTTCCCAGCTCCAGACCCACATTGTGCACTTACCCCAAAAAAATAGGTTGCAAAAGAATTTTATCCTAAATGAAGCGATTTAATAATACCTGTGAGGGAAAAATATAAATAAAATCAGCTGTTCATTTGTGATACTCTTCAAATATAAGTAAGTAGGTAGGTAGGTACCTACCTATATTTTTGGTTCGAAACCATTTTTTTGGGTTTTTTCACACGATTTCTCTGCGAGTATGAAAAATCAATTATTTTGAAATTTTTGACGCGTAACATCTTTACGCTAGATTCCTGGGAAGCCGCGGACTTCTCCATCTGCTGTCGGCAGTTTGGACGAGTCGTTACTGAGAAAAGATGTTACACATCATTTGCGACTACCGTATGACTCGCTCAATTTTTGTTGTTGTTATGTAATTGTACATCATCATAATTTATGTAGGTATTAGATGCATGATGTAGGTACAGTTTGAATAATACTGCGATGTTATAAAAATGAAGGCCATACGCCGCTTCCCTTCTGATTGCGTGTAGAGCTCCGCGAGCGAGTGCGTGCTGGCCGTGATGCTGGCCGCCCGCGCCAGCGCCATCAAGCGGCTGAAGCAGTCGCACCCCGCCGTGGACGAGGGGGTGCTGCTGTCCAAGCTGATCGCCTACTGCTCCAAGGAGGCCCACAGCTGCGTGGAGAAGGACGCCATGATAGCCTTCGTCAGGCTGCGCATCCTCTCGCCCGACGAAAATAACAGCCTCCGGGGGGACACCCTCAAAAAGGTGACAAACATAATAAACATTGGGTGCATGTACTTACGCAGGCGCGTTAGAAGTTATACTTCTTTGGCACACATAAAACCACGTGCTGTGTTGTATACCTTGCGCTGGAACATGCGTTGTAACGTTGCGCATGCGCATTCTGTCTGCATGAGCTATGTTCCATCTCAAAATATACAACACAAACTAGAATTGCAGTTTATTATTTCCGCTTAAATCCAAATTTTTTGGGATTCATTTTATATTTTGGATATGTTTCGGGCTACCAGAATAAAATCATGACTAAAACAATCAATGCTCTATTATTTGCGGAGATTTTATTCAAAATAATTATTTTGTTTCGCATTCAAATTTGTCAATTTCTCATTTTTTTTTGTCAGCCTAGCATTATTATTTACGTTATTGTGATGTCAAACATTCGAATAAGGTAACTCGTAAATATCATAGATAAATTGTATTAGTTATTTCTGTTCTTTTTTATAAATGTAAATGTAACATTTATGAGAAAACTACCATTTCCTTATCCCGAGATTCCAGGATCATCAACATCAAGAAGCATCTCTAATATTTGTGTTGGTGTATTTATTATTGTCATCTAATATGTACAATTTTTTTAGCCCATTCCTATGGCTTTAATATTGCTTATTATAAATCGTAAAAGTTGTCATTATGAGAAAATTACAAGAAAATTAAATCTAAAAACACTTTGCGAAGTTCAAGTCACGTGGTAGCAAGCAAGCTAGTGGTGGCCGCAAATGATCGGTTCCAAGGTTCGCACCACTCGAGAATGATCGATCATCACCGTATCAAAATACAGTTGACTTTTTGAATCATAAACTATGCCGAATTCAAAATAGAAAACGCTCTGCTTCGCTCGAACGATTCTGAATACTCATTGTAAGGTCATCTCTAAAACGTTGACGAACCTTGTGACGACGACGCGACGTTCAGACGAGTCAACTGGAGGTCTCGGGCTGGCGTGATCATCTGTTTAGTAGTCGGATTCCCACAGCTACACTTTATTTTTTTATGCGTACACGGAATACAGGCTGCATCAATATTCTTACTATTTACAAAGTCAATCGCTCGTGCTATGAAAAATTTGACTAAATTGTTGGTCTGAAATGAGGCTCAAATCAGGATTACTAGGCAACCCGTCTTAACCACTAGAGCAACAAGAACTCTAGTATGTGCATTTTCATGTCTTATAACATACCTATCTAGTACAGGTCTGAGATTTTTATTGCTTTTGTTATTTTTATATATTTTATAGAGTATTTACAGTTTGAAGACAAAGCCATGTACATCTAGGATGTGCATTTTCGTGTCTTATAACATAAGCATAAGTATGCAAAGTTTGAATCGAATCGGTTAAACGGTATAGATTTGTATAGAGACAGACATTGAGTTTTATAGGTATAGATAGATATGATCGATTTAACGGAACTTTTTTTGTACAACTTAGCTCCATAATACTTTAATATCTCATTGATTCATTGTCCGCCTTTTACCTCGGTACATTCGAAGGTATGTGTGCTACATCTATTTTAAGCTAGTTGGTCATAAATTCGAACGAAATATTCTTATATTTTCATAAGCCAAGCCCTTGTATCTTCAATGAAAAGCAGAACAATCTCGCGACTAAATCAATGCTGAGAATCTTATACAATTTCTAACAAAAATGTTATTTTTCTTAGGTAACTTCTCCAGCATATTTGTTCCAATCAAACGGTTAAAATGGCAGGTGCCTTTCAGGTCATTAAAATAAAATTATTAAGTGATGCTAACACGTCTATAAGGAGATCATATATATTTCAATAAACCTGGCTACAGATTCGTGGGATTTTTAGATGTTCACAGCCGAAGATAAATAATATATCGTTCATGATTTGTCAGGCCATGGAAGAAGATGAAGAGGCTGGCCGAGTTCCTTTCTTCGTATCCTGTACCCTGGGCACCACGTCCGTGTGCTCCTTTGACGCCATCGAAGAGATAGGTCAAGTCTGCCGTCGTTTCCCAGCTGTGTGGATGCACGTGGATGCAGCTTACGCTGGAAATTCTTTCATCTGTCCAGAACTACGTCACCACCTCAGGTGATTCTGTTAATGCTATTTCTTATAGTTTTTCTTTTTGGTTTAAGTATTTAACGTATTGCTTTATTTATTTAATTAGTTCAATTCATTACAATATTTTGGTAGAAAAAATATAAATATTGCTATTCTAGTGAATACAAGTACGAGTATGATGTGACAGTATTTTAAAGTACTGCGGTTCTTTGTTTGCATCTTTCAACAGTATTTTTATGTATAACTGCGTTACATTTAATCCCTTTAGCTTACGAAATAAAGGCTCTGATTCAAATTGGAAGGACTTTTTGCAAAATCAGCGAGTCAAGTATGGTAATAGCTGCACCACCCCAGCCCACTAAACCATAACCCACATTGCTCCGACAGAGAGTGAAATAAACGTTACGCAGTTGGTTCAAGTTCAGCACATTCCTCAGACCTTTGAAGCAGTACATGAGTTTTCTAAAATTACAAGTTCCCATCTGAGCTTATTGTCGATAGTAATTCCTAGATAACCAATTGTTTTGAAGTGTCCCAATGTTTCACATTTACCATCGCAGTTACTACTAATGTTACATGTGTGTATGGGAATATTCGGATAATGTGATGGTTTGCCCACTTCATTTATGCTAAAGGTTAGATGTTTAGTTTTATTTGCATTTAGAGTGAGTAGCTGTAATTTGATTTTTCTCATATTCATTTCGGTTTTACCAAACACCTTTTCCCATCTACTATCTTCATAGAGAATAACTGTATCATCTGCGAAGCTGATGACTTTTGTGTCCGTACGAGTATAAACGATCCCGAACAGAGTACTGCCCTGTGGTACGCCAAACTTTAGATATTCAGTATTACTAACAGTGTTACCTAGTTTCGTAGTGTGTATTCTACTGAGAACCTAAATAATAGTACATTCTCGATTCAATATATTTTTAGAGGCATCGAATACGCTGACTCCTTTAATACCAACGCCAACAAATGGTTCATGACCCACTTCGACTGCTCGTTACTGTGGGTCCGCAACAAGCTCCATCACACGTCGGCCATGGTGGTGGACCCGGTGTACCTCCAGCACGCTCACGATGGCACAGTTATCGACTATCGGCACTGGGGTATTCCACTTAGCCGACGATTCCGCTCTCTCAAGCTGTGGTTCGTGATAAGGATGTACGGAATCTCCGGAGTTCAGGAGTACATCAGGAACCACATCAAACTTGCCAAGAAATTTGAGTCACTCGTCAGAAGTGATAGCCGATTTGAAATATGCAATCAAGTTGAGGTAAACCTAAATATCTTTAAAAATATACAGTCGTCTCTTTTTCGCAGTTGAGATAATGAAGTGATTTTCAACCCTTCTTCTTATTTTTAAAGCTTGGTCTGGTGTGCTTCAGGCTGAAGGGATACGATGGACAAAGCCTGGAAGACATAAATAACTTGAATAAAAAATTAATCACCAGCATCAACGAATCTGGAAAGATCCACATGGTGCCAGCGAGCGTCAAGGATAAGTTTATTCTGAGGTTTTGTGTTACTGCTCCGAAAGCCAACAAAGAAGATATAGGTGAGATTTGAAAACAAATGCTATTGAAAATAAAGTCAACGTAATTATTTTCTCTTAGGTAAAAATATTTAATCTACAATGGTACCTCGTTGTACATCCACCTTGGAATATGTTCAACTTGATGTGGCCTGTTTGGACGCAATAAAAAATTGGTAGGTCTTCATTTGGAATCTTCATTTGGAATAGGATTCGCGTGCGTCAAATTGTAATACTAAGATGGATACACTCTCCTCAGACTCGGAGGCGAGGGAGATAAAGCATGCCCCCTCTTCATTAATCAAGGAAATTTGTGCCAAATGGATGGATGTCAAAAACTTTATAAAAATGTACCTACCTCCCCGACAAAGCCCAAACAAGCCGTAATAGCATTGTCTGGAATGACCAGATGGTTTCACATTAATTTCCGAAACTGCCTGAGGAGAAAGCAGAAGCAAAGATCTTTGAACAGATTTTTAGTAAACGTCAAACCTGGTAATACTCAAGCAAGTCCAAGTAGGGAAAAGACAGAAAAAAGAAAATGAAAGTTTGTCAAATCTTCATTTATTTCATCTAATAGTGTTTAAATTATAGTTAGTATATGACTCCGCAATGTATAATGTCAATAACAATAATATATTTTTTTATTGCAACGGATTAATCATGTTCCCTTTATTTCTTATGGAAATTTTTTTTGGTTTAAGTCCAAGGACAACAAATTAAGAACGTACACCGAGATACCATTCTAAATTGTAATAATGTCCTTATTAAAATGTATTGATTGATTTTTTATTCAAATGTAAACATTTCTCTTACGTCCTGTAAGCTACGTCAGATATAAATATACACACATTTACCAACAATAAAGTAAATCAAACTTGGGAACATTTAGAATGAGCCGCGCGACCAATGTCAGTTCCCGGAACAGAACCACTGACCGCTGAATCCATAGCCAGGTGTACTACCATACGAACTTACATACTTATTGATTAATACAATTATTTATTTTCAGAATACGCCTGGGAAGTGATTTGTGACTTTGCTAATGAATTATCTGAAGTTTCCGACAAAGCTGTAATTATTTTATTCATATTTTATTTAACTTATAATATTAATAAGAAAGCTATACTAGAATTATAAAATATAATACTGGGAGACCACTGAACTTTAGTTATTTTCGATCCGTGCTTACGTACTTACGAAAATCTGATAAGTAAATCGTAAAATTATTCAAAATAAATATAAGTTCTTGTAAAATTATCAATTTCTAATTACACAATTATGAACAACGTATGTTAGAGCAGAAAATTTGATGAAAATGCTTAAAATTGTATCTTTATTAGTCGAAAACATCGTATCAACGTCATAACTAAATAAGTTAGTGTTTTGTACGTTTTGTCATAATGTTCGAGCGAATGTTTCTATGCTGAACGGTTAAAGAGAGTTCATGGCGGCAAAAGAAGGTTTCTTTACAAAAGAAAATGTATTTCCCGGTAATTAAAAGACAAATAAAAAATAAAAATTATGAATCAAGTGAAAGGCGGATTGAATCGGGCACATTTTACTATAATATTCATTTTCAACTAAGTAAGGTATCTACGAATTGATGAGGGTGCGTGAAAGGGTGCATGAGTGTGTATAAAAACACACCATGTCCAGTTTTGTTTAACTCTCAAAAGCATGAGAGCTGTATAATTATAATTTTCTTACAAAACGCATCAAAAAGAAGGACATAAAATATTACTCGCTGATCCGTGTGTTTGACAGCCTACGCGCGTTACATGTGCACAAGTGTGTAGATATCGATACTGAAAACTTCAATCGTTTTAAACTACAAAGTAGGTACCTATTACTTATTGGCGAGTAAAATGTAAAATATAAGCGAAGATTAAGCAGCACCTAAAATATACTTGTAAATAATCTCAATCATACGACGTGCCCTACGTAAAGTACTCTATCTGCCGATCTGTTACTTGACGGGAGAGAGCTTAGATCATACATTTTTATTAATGAACCTTTTTATCTGAAATTCTTAACTAGTGTTGCATATTTTAAAACCTTTTAAAGTAATGTGTAGTTTAGAATTTCAAGTAATAATTTTCCAGATTATTATTATTTGGGCACGTCGATAATATACGTCGATTAAGATAGGTGTATCTATTTATTTAGTAGCAAGACAGATGACGCTTACAACCTTTTACATGTTTTGTCTTACACTCTTACATGTTTATAATATAATAGAAATAAAAATTCCTTAAAAATTAAGAAATTATTTTGTTCAGAGCAATTCTATTTATTTAAATATTTATAAGTCTCCATATTTGTTGTAGAAATTAAATTTTCAATTTGAGGTATTTTCAAACCGTGTTTTTATATTTTAATTTGCATTTTTTACCGAGCTTGTTTTCTATTATACAAAATTATTCATTTGTAATATATTATTTATTATCAATGTTTTTTTATTTGTGTTGTTATAATTTGCAGATTTATTATTTCGGCTTGTTTTCTAATTATTTTCATTGGTCACCATCTAGAAAGTGCAAACATTATCTTCACCGTACACAGGACGTGCTCAGCCTGAGCAGCGCGCTGGAGAAGAAGCGCAAGGAAACCCTGGCCCACAAGAGGTCCTTCTTCGTGCGTATGGTCAGCGACCCCAAGATCTACAACCCTGTGATCACCAAGTCACCGAGTACTACAGCTCAGAAACTGTCGCCGGAAGGCCGGGAGAAGAGATCCTCCCTTGCGGCTACTGCGTTAGTACACTTCTTTACACGTCTTACAATAATTTATAGGCACGCCACTGTAATGTACTATACTGCCTAAATTTTATTAGTCAAAAATGTCGAATCACCACTTCTTATTTCAATATGAGGATAAGCGTGTTAAAGCTTGTATTATTACTCCCTTTCTTTTACCTCGTAGCGTCTGCGGTTTGTCTGCCGGAACAACTTTGGATCGATTTTTAACCCTTTTCCTGTGATCCAATCGCGCTGAAACATTGCATGCAGGCTCGTGGTGACGATAAAAATGATCTAACAAATTTTCGTTTAATTTTTTTTAAATAATTATAGTATAATTTAGGATTTTTCGAAATTTTAATGGTTTTTTTGAATTGGAATCAATACAAATGAGTAATGACCCCAACGCGTGCCGTAGGCACGAAACCTGATTCAATGAGAAAGGGAGTATAATAAAAACTTGGTTTTTATGGGATATTTTTTTTTCAATTTATCTTCTTAGTATCAATGTCTTCTTCATTAAGTTTTGAATAGAAAATATTCTTTACCCTTTGGGTTAAATTTCGGCAGTTAAGGAAAGAAGTGACATCAACGTTTGCATTTCTTTTTCAATATTTCTGTTGTTCTTATCTTTCGCAAAACGTTGGACTGTCATGAAAGTAATTAATAATGAATATTAAAAATTCATTCGCTTTGATACAAGTCAAACAAACTAATACAATTCCAGTTCTTCATCTTCTTCTTCAAACTTCTGTAAGGTTTTAACCGCTAGGATCATTTATGTTCGCAATGGTCATCAGATATTTTAACAAATAAATAAAGCGGTTTGTGACCCTACTAAATCTCGCGAGAAAATCACCGTGTTTATTAAAAAGTGTTAACATGACATAACTCATATAAATGAATTTCAGAACTTAAAAATATACAATCAAAACCAACATTTTTGCATTCTTAGCCAACTGTAGAACATTGTGCTCTACACCTTGTATCTCTCCATAATTATTAAGGGGGGGGGGTAAGATTAATTCGGTGAAAAAAAAGCAAGTTTTTCAAGAAATTATTTTGGAGTTACAGGTAGAGCAAGTTTATTTACTTAAATTCCATATGATAATAAATTATTTAAAAATTATTTTCAAAATATTTCATTGCAAAATATGAAAATATTTATATTTAAGCCAGTGGCAGTGACTGTCCGGAGCGCCTCGAAAAAAAATATTTTGAGGTGTACATCATAACTCAAAACAGAATCATCTGAAACAAAAAAATCAAAATGCACTTGTTAAAGGAGATATTTCTCGAGGTAACACCGTGAAGATTTTTTTTTTTTTCGATTTTTCAATTTTTGGTAGCACTTGGAAGCCAAAACACCGATTTTCGCTAAAAAAAAATCGACCAATTTGTTACTGTAAAAACAATAATTATTTTTAAAAAAAGCTCCCGGGGTTACCTTGTAAATTACGTGAAGAAGTACTGTGCAAAATTTCAAAACGATCGATCCAGTAGATTTTGAGTTATGGTGTATACGGACTTCAAAAATGACAAGTTTCATAAAAACGCTTTAAAGTTTTGCACACTATAAATTTCAATATAAAACTCGACAATTATTTTATACTTACACATAGTCGTCGATGCCAGGTCCGTACAGCAAAGAGCTTTTGTCGAGAAGATCTAGAGCATATTTTTGTCCTTTTCTACGCAACTTTTTTTCAAAACTCTTCCAATACAATGGCGCGTCCGGTAACCATCAGGTGAGTGCGCCCCTCAGCTGCCCGAGCAGATATAGAAAATCAGTCTGAGCATCGCTCAAAGGTTCATAAAGTTCAAAGGTCAATTTTGCTCCGATTGACATGAAATCTTGAAAAATATTCTTGCAATGCATACATTCATTTAAAAAGTAAAATTTAAAAAAAAATTAAAACCTTACCTCCCCCCACCCCTTCTTAATATCCATAATTATAACACTATGTACATACAGAAAATATATAAAATAATGACCAACATTACTACCTCGATAACAAATCTAGGCAGCTATCCATATAGGTATATGTATTATTTGTTATAATCATATTAATCATTAATTGAAGGACAAAGTTAAAAATCATAAATTAATAAATATTAAAAACGGTAGGTATTTATTGAAAAAAACACGCTTTTAGGCGCTGTTATTAAATCTACAAAATGTAACATATTCTGAAATGGAATGTACCTACCTAATATGTAGCGTATAATACATATGAATTAGTGATGAAACGAATACGAATATTCGTATTCGCCGAATATCATCACGAATATTTAAAATAAACTATTTAGAACTGAACGCAACGCAAATTACGGTTTGGCTGTGCACCGGTATCCGAACACGCCTACACTCTCTGTTATCAGGGATTCCCCTAACATTGAATGAATGGATTTGTTGAGTTCTCAAGTTGCCAATTGTTACTTGTTTCACAGCATAACATGAGTTTTTTCATCTAGTTTCGTTGGGTTATTAATAATGTTGGGTGCTCATTACATGTAGTTTTTGTTTTATAATACGTATTGTTCGTTCCATTTTATTTTCATTGTGTGTAAAAGTGTTAACTCTTATAAAATAATTTCAAATTAAATCTAATAACACAACCTCTCGTAAGCGTGAAAAGAGTGACATTTATTTTCGACCGCTGGGAATGTACAAACGGATAAAAAAATGTTGCGCTTTTTGAACAAAAAATTGCCGGTGGTTAATTTTAATTATTAAATCTCTTAGTAAAAGAAGAACAGTTGCGTATTATTTATTACCTTGTTGAATTATTAGTATTCGTATACGTCGAATAGTAGGCTTGATATTCGTATTCGTGAAAGTAGTATTCGTTGCATCACTAATATGAATGTAATGTCTAGCGTGTAATATGAATGTCATGTGTGGTGTGTTTCTTCTCTCGCCAGCTCTCTCAACACTTCACTAAGCAGCAACAGCAACAGCTCGTGGATCTCCTGGCCCCTGGCATTCTTCTTCCAAAGCAGCGACAATGACAATGGCGGCACTCCCAACGACTTACCCATCAGGTAACACTTTTTAAAAATATACCTTACGTAGGTATATTTTTAAAAACTTATACGAAACGGGGTATAACTTACCCTCAGTTACACCCCGTTTCGTCGTACACATTTTAAAACATTCCTCGTATAAGTTTTGGAAAACTTAAATCGTTAAAAGAAATATAAATAATTTCAGGAAACGTGATTGCTATCTAACTACAAGGAATTTAATAAGTAATAAGCCATGTATTCACTAGGGGACAAATCGCGAAACATTCCGCTCGGCATGTCGCATCAACATCTACGCTCTTGTTTCGGGGACAATGACGCGGTCATTTGACGTGTACACACCGGGACTCGCATATCTTGTCGCGGAAATGTCTTCCGATGAGGTTATGGATGACAGCTGCGGTATCTCATTTGGCGAAAACGGGGTTTCGCGCAATTCAAAATTTTTTTTTGGGTCGCAATTTCAAATTAACGAGGTTTTACTGTAGTAAATTGAATATTATTAAAAACAAGGTCCTTTTTGCAAATAATTATTGTTTTCCACACGTCACGGAAATGTCGCCCTAGGAGGTTATGATGTCAACTGAGTATCTGTTTATATTAATGAGTTTATCGAAACGTAAGAGGAGAAAAAAGAGGAAAATGCGAAATTCTTTACTGCAAAGAAAAAGAAGGACGGACATTCTATGCGATCTTCGATCGATACAGCTCGATGAGTTCAAGAACAATTTCGTTTCCCCACACTGTCATCTTGACAGATACAGCGCATGCGTATTCACTTGTAAACATACCACGTGGTACTGACGCTCGGCGGAATGTTGCAGTGAGTACGCTCGGGTACTGTGCGCATGGCAACGTTGCCACGGCACGTAGAAATGCCGCGCTATGTTGTGCGCACCGTCGCGGAACAGTGCACGACGTTGCAACGTCACGTAGACTCTGTGCCGCGCGTGCTGTTGAGGGACAATTTGTCCCCTAGTGAATACATGGCTATATTCTGAAAAGATCGGTTAATTCAATACGCGAGAAATGTGTTTTGCACATGTCATCAGGACTATAATATATCAGGATTAATATCAACATGTTAGTAATCTTTATCTTAAAAAATCATATAGATAATTACAATTGTCAGAACTCCAAAAAACCGCTGAAGCGTTTTTTTTTATTTTTAACCGATCATTAAATATTAACTCTTTTTTACAACTGCAAACAATAATAATTTTACCAATTCTCAATTCGAATAATTGAGAATTCCTAAAATTAGGTACCGAGATTGTCATACAAATTCTTAAATTTGAATCTGTTACAATAAAGGCGTAAAATTTAGTAAATGTATACACTTACTATCCAATGTATATAGCAAAAGAATAAAGTAAATAAAAAAATGTACATTAATCTATCAGATAATAAATACATGTGCTACAACACATTAAGTACTAATCATAATTCTAAATTATTAAAGTATGTTTAAAAAATTTTAATTAAAAAAATTTCTAAAAAATTTTTGAACAGATTGTAGCGTATTGATTGACACGGAATGACATTGCAACCTAATTTGTTTTTCTTATACTGTGTAAAAAATCATACATTTCTTAAACATTTTCAAAATTACCAGATTTTTTCCACAGAGGGATAATTATTATTAATTAAGATAAATTATAGAAGTCTCACAGAGACGAATATATTTATATAAGAGACGTGTGTGGAAGTCTTTTATACAACGGCCCAGGGCTTACAACCTGTATGAGCTGGCTTAAGTGATCACTCTACACAACACAACGTTCACCAATTTCATCGTAAGAACATCCAAATATTATGTTGTACAATAACGTTGTATATATGTTCAAATTGAAACCTTCCATATATTTGAAGGAACTATGCTAGCGAGATCTGTAGTCCTCCTCATGAAATAGTATAAATAGATTTCGCAGCTGGTATTACCTCTATATTTTGTATGTGGAAGTATTATGTAATATTCGTCGTACGAACCGTAGCCAAACCCCGATCGGAGTCTTCCAAGTAGTGTTGTGACAAGCGGGTGTGTGGTTGCAGATTCCGGCACCTGGACACGATGGTGCGGCTGAAGAGTCCCGGGCAGACGAGGAGAGGCAGCTCCCCCTCGCCCGAGAGGGACCCCGGCCGCTCCCCGCGCCGCCTGTCGCCCTCCGCCAACACTAAAAAGTATTCTGCCAATAAATAAAAATGCATTATAATGTCAATAATATGGTCTTACGTTGATATCTTCCATTTCACTAGTTCGCTTTCTGTTAGCTGTTGTTAGCAAAAATTTAATTTGCACTCTGCACTAATGAATGAAGCACCTCGTTGATCATTACGTTGAAACAGTATTAAAATTTTTCCAACTATTTATTATAGATAAATTAAATCAACTAGTTTTTTAAGTTATACGTTGTCGTGGTTCACTTCATATACATACGTGTATCTATATAGGTATACATGTAGGTATAAAGTCTTTCCATTTAAGAAAGACAATCGAATTAGTATGTTTAAGCCATGCTTAGAACGCGCATTGATTCGTTGTGTCGGTGTTTACGGGTGTAGACACCGACAAAACGAAAAAATGTGCCTCGTACGC
The DNA here is from genome assembly GCA_016648135.1 of Agrypnia vestita. Classification (NCBI taxonomy): domain Eukaryota; kingdom Metazoa; phylum Arthropoda; class Insecta; order Trichoptera; family Phryganeidae; genus Agrypnia; species Agrypnia vestita. The sequence continues at coordinate 57,870 of JADDOH010005970.1, forward strand.
ACGGCTTACACATACTAATTCGATTGTCTTTCTTAAATGAAAATAGGTCTACATATTATGTATTGCATACATATTGCTTCAAACACTATTCCTTTTACACAATCTACAACACAAACAGTAGGTATCTATCTCATTTATTTGCACGCGGGATCCGCAGCACAAAACTATACGATTGGCTATTCAAAAATCTTCTTAGAACATTTTCAGACATTACAAATACTTGTATGTCCAGTCACGGTCGTAATAAATTCATTCAAACCAAAAATTTTAATAAACATTACATTTTAAAAAATAAAAGCAATTTAAAATACACGATTAAGGATATTTTTGCAATACAATATGATTTTTTTTAACGTATGTGTGAATATTTAATAATTAAATAAAACCTTTCATCGTATCCACGACTGCTCATACTTCACTTAACAATTGTGTTTGCTGCACAGCAAGCATAATTGGCCGCGAAGCGGCCACAATAGCCGCCCGCAGGGCCTAGCAGTAGCAAGCCGATTGCTTTCCTGCTAGTATTAACTTTAATATTAGAACAAGTAAATGATTTATCGTTAAATTTGGTCCTTTTGTAAATAATTAATCCACTTATATTTTGAACAAGTCAACACACAAATGTTCGGTGGTTACATTTAAAGCGAAATAAACGCCGTATGCTGAAAATAGCAATTCATTAATTCCAAAACTAAAAACAACATATTGATGGCTTTACAGTGTTATACAATAACTGTCAAAAAACCGAAATAGTTGTATTTTCCTGTAATAAATAATGTTAAAGACGAAAATTTTTCAAAAGAAAATTAAAAAAATATTTATTTTTAAGTAAACGTTATCATTACTTTGAATATTAATTAGAAATCAACCAAGGTATATTGAATTGTGGTCAAAAAAATACTATTATTAAATGATATACCTAATTTGAGTTGAAATTATTTTCCATAATTTAAAAGTAATATGTGACTGGACATAAAAGCGCCCTAAAGTATACAAAATGCTTATTATACATTTATATTGTTTCCTAAACGTTACTACAATAGAAAAATGTTTAAGCTTTCAATAAATCGAATGTTAATACATATAACATTGATTACTCGCTTACACACTGTTAATTAATAGATATTTATAAAATGCTATCTACCGAAAAAAAATGATAAAAAAACTCTAAGAATAAAATAAATTTAAACCCACAGTGATAATGTAGGTATATGATATAAGGATGTTTTAAATAATATATTTACCGAATATTCAATTATTAAAAAAAAATATTTTGTGAATGTAATAATATGTGTTAATAAAACAATGTTCAAAATATTGCATGCATATTTTTTCTCCAACAACCTTTATTACCATTGTTTTCCTGTGATTTGTCCAAATCGACTAAAAACGAATTATTTCACTATCAACCTTCGGTTATCTTAACTCTTGTACATACTTACATTATCAATTTAATTTATCTATATAACATTATTAAAAATAACTCGATTTATTTTGATTTTAGTTCACGTTTTAACGCAGCAAAGAAATATTATCAATACAGTAGAACAATTTCAGGTAAATGTTTGTATGCAACCTCTGCACAATAAATATCAAATATGTAGCTACTTAGGTACCATTTAAAATAATATTTTATGTGTAAAATGTTTGAATAGGCAGATGTGAATAGGCAGTCTGTCGTTCAATTGAATATTTGATATAAAACATCACAACACAACACATTAACAAAATAATTCAGGAGTTATATAGTTCTGCAAAAATATACAGAGACAAAATAAAAACAGTAATTAATAAATATATTTTTATTACATAAAAAGTTATACAAAAAATATGGCGTCTAAGTTATGGGACGGATTCTAGTTTTGACGTATTCTAGTATTTATTATAAAAATAGATATTGTGAAAATATCATTATAAATATGTATATTACAATTTGTTCACAAAAATGATACAATATTTGAAAATAATTAAGTATTTATTTTACACTTCAAATAATGACTTATAATTCTGTACTATTCGAACTTGGGAAATCAGTTTCACGCGTATCGTGTTTCCTTTCGCTCGGCCGGTTTCTGTAGTTGCCTCCGTGAAGAGGTTTTTCAGATGGATCAACGAAGGAATTTAAATCGTCCAATTCTCCCGCACCAACTGTTGCCTCACCTCGAGCATTTGGATTTCTTACGTAATTGCCGCCGTGTTTTGGCCTTCTATTCATCTCGAAGTCTGAGCGGAAGACCTCAGTTTCAGATTTGGGATATTTTGATTCCTTTGTAACTTTTTTAGGGGTGTGTTTTTTAAGTATATCTTCGTCATCTTCCTCTGTAGAATACACATTTTCGTATTTAATTGGTAATTGCAGTAATTTTTCAGAATGTTTTTGCTGGTCAGGCACTTCCTCGAAAATTTCAATCGAATCTTTTGACGTTCTCAACCTTTTGAGATTTTCCAAATTGATCCCAGGTGTATATTGGTTTATTGCGCCCAAACTGTTACTTTCCTTGATATCGGACTTCCCCTGTGAAAAGTTATCGCTTAATGCATATTTAGTTTTTTTCAAAGTATCTTCTTCATTTTCAAATTTATCGACTAAGACTGCTTCGTTGTTTCTTGTTAATTTGTCTTTCGTACGTTGAGATTTGCGGCCAACTTTAACCCATTCTTTCGTTTTCTTATCGAGATTAGGAATTTGTTTGTAATTGCCACCGTGTCTAGGACCATTATTCATTTTGAAATCCGCTCTAAACACTTCAACATCGGAATCTTCTGGGGACTGATCATCTTTTTTAAGTTCAGACACACTAACTTTCGACCGTATTTCGGGATCATAATTATATTCCAACGCTCTTTTTAGATGTTCACCTACCACAGGCGCATTCAGGTTTTCACCATTCTGATTCTTGTTTTCTGAAAACTGCGTCTTTCCATTTTCAGGCACGCTCTTACCCTTTGCTGACTTGACTTCGTCTTTCTCGGACTTTGTGCTGATATCTTCATATTTTTTCTCGACTTTAGATATAGTAACAATCTTCCTCATCTTTGTTTTTGAATGGTCTTTGGGTGTGAAACGGGTATTTTCGGCACCGGATTTTTCAGAACCAGCTTCGACCAAATCTTCATCACTCGATTCGTGGTTTCCATCCTTTTCACTAAAGCTTTCCTGATTTTCAAACTTTTCATTATTTCCTTTATCAACGAACCATTTTTTTCCTTTAGACAAATCATATCCATTTTTCGACCTCCCTCCGTCTTCATAGTGATGCCCATCTCCGTCTTTGTATAATCCAGCAGCCTTACTTTTATCCTTTGCGTATCCACCGTGACCCTCGTGATTTGAAGCGTGTTTCAAATGTCCAGCGTGATCGTACGCTCCATCTTCATATCCTTCCTCGGTGTACACGGTCTGAGCCTTCGTCGTTTTAATAGCTTCTCTCAACCTAGGCGCATTTATGACATCGTCGTAAGTTACAGCATCTTCATACGCAGCTTCACGCGGCAGATGTCTTTCAGTTTCAACGTGGCGAACTTGCGCGTACATCTTTATAGGAATGAAATCATCGCTGTCCGGATTTGTGTCTTCGGTGTCTTCGGAATAATCTTGTTTTTCTGGCAAGACCTTAACATTTGGATGATGTTCGCGGGTAAATTCATCGAAACTTCCATCAAAGTTAGCATTTTGATTTTCAAAGACAGTTTTTTGACGATCAAATGTATCATATCCGTCAGGTTCAACTTGCTCTTCAGCGCGTTCGTCATCTTCGGGCTTATGTGCAGGGTATTCGTTTCGATCATCTTTGAAAGTATTTCCTTGGTTTTCTTTTAACCCTGAAATTTGATGTTTTAATGGCTCATACGCATCGCGATGAATTTTTATGTTTTCAAAATTTGGCCTTGGATATCTGATATTTTTTTTAATGTGCGCATCGTTGCCGAATTGCGCTATCGGCCTGTTGTAATAATAAGGTTTACTTTGAGGAGAATACTGTTCGTATTTCGGTTGGAAATTTTCGTTCTGCTGATTGCGGTGTAAATTATCTATTAGAGAAGCATCAGTCGGCTCACTCGCATCTTCGTGGCCGCGCTTCGGTGGCTCTTCTTCCTTCTTCTTGAGGCGAATTTCATTGGCATTTACGTCGCTTCTTATCTTCTGCAAAATAGGATCGTAGTTATATTGGTTAATTTGAGCGTTAGAAGCGATGTATGGCCGAAACACTTTGATTGGTGGATTTTTAGATATTAGGCGGTTATGGGGATATGTAGCACTCTGAGAGGCGGCATTTTCTTTATACCTGTTACGATTCAATCGGTGCCGGTTTTCGGTTGGATATCTTTTTGAAGCCTTCGGGATAATATATTTCTGATTATGCGGATGAGAGAACGTGTACTTTGGCGCATACTTCGGGTTAAACTTATTCGGAACGAGATAGCGTTTATTTATATCTGTAGTTGAAGTTTTAATAGGGTTGAAGCGTTGATTAACGAGCGGATACATCCCCTTAGCTGCGACGAACTGCGACGCAAAAGGGTTTACAAACACTGCACGATTTTTTTGAAGACTGCCGGGCAGATGCTGAGGACCGGCAAAGGCAAAATCCAATCCACGGAACTGGCGGTCAAACTCTCTCCCGGGACCCGCGGGGGAGGCTCGGGCGACGGGACTCCACGGCCCGACCGACCAGCCCAGTCCGCCATCTGTCGAAGCGTTAGTGACTAACAGCAGAGAGAAGAGCACTTTTAAAATCCTTAGTTGCATTTTTAACAAATAATAGTCACTTTTCACATACTATTGACTGAAAACCAGGTCAGTTATCACTTTCGTTCAAAAGAAAAATGTTGAAAAGCGAAAATGACAAACGGAATTCGTAACCCACTTCCACGTTGAGACCACTCATATTTATCGCACTAATCTTCGCTTGGCGACGCGACACGCGATCATAAACAATTGAAACAAATAATTCTTGCGTGCTATTATCGTCCAATAAACGCGCCGGCATTCCGCTGAGCACCGATCACCCGCGACTGAACCGAGACCAGCGAAAGAGAACGTTTATATCGATTTAAAAGTTAAATTTGATTGAAATTGCCGTTGCCGATTTGTCACAAATGTTGCAACATATTTAGCGGTTTGGTAAGGTAGTTATTCCAATGATTTCTTATTTGCATTGTACAAAATTGAAACCATGTACTATTACGTAGGTTTGTCAGGTGCGCACGTTAAATTAACGAATATTTTTTGTAGGTTCACACTTAGCATACATATTTCGTATATAAAAAATAAAGTGAAAGAGATTTAATCGATAATTTTATGTTGATAACAATATGCTTTTACTATTTTAGGTGTAAGTGTGGGTATGTATAATAAATTCTGTTTTAGAGCAAATTTTTGTATTCCATAAATTTACAATCAGTAAATTATTATTCTATCTACTAAATAAATATTTGCTCAATAATAGCTAAACAGTGCAACGTCAAAACTGAAACTGTAATTTTTTTATAAAAACTGTTTTCCCACATTCTACTTAAACGTTGTCGCCGGATTAATATTTTGTAACACTTAGAATCCGTTTACGTAATACATTTAAGTGAGTTAATCGTTCACCCGACCCCGGTTCAGTGCTTTTGCAAAAAAATTATCTATAAACCAAGTTCTCAGAGGCGTAACTACGTCAACGCATCGGGGCCGATAAAAGTTCAAAAAAGCTAAAAAGTCCGCGTCCCACAAAATCTTCCGCGTCTTTGTGACCCCAAAAGTTATAGGTATATTGCGAGCGTCGATTCTTTTCCCAGTGCTAATATGGAATATCAATTTGTAAAAACCGTCATAGCAGAAAAATAATATATTTCGAAGTGAAAAAAACATTTCTTTCATGTATTACAAACACACGTGATAACATTAATGATCTATACAGTCAGGAACGTTCCGTGGGCATAGGCAAGAAGACAGTTAAACTAAAAGTGGTAGACTAGAGGTAGACTAAAAGCGGTAGACTAAAAGCGACAAATTCGCATTGATGGTACTTTAATTTAGTCTATCTCAATCTATCACAGTATGCAGCAGCACTCCGCTAATATGTTGAATTAGGGCCGGTTGTTTCAAGTTGGATCGTTCGTTTAAAGCATAGATATTTACGAAAACGGATCGTCTGATTGGTGGAGAACGCAAAAATCTATGCTTGAACGCTTACTTTGATCCAACTTGAAACAACCGGGCCTTAGGGACCGTAAAGTGAAATATTTTTTCAGTTGTGCTTGCATATAAATGCCTAAGGCCCGAATTCAAAGTCAATACTTTTCAGTACAAAATAACACTTTTAAGGCGTAACTTAACCTTTAAATCATCTAAGTATTGACTCTGAATTCGGGCCTTAAACACACTTTTATTTTTATCATGAAACTATAAATGTCATAGGAGACAAGAGACCGGGTTTCTTCAGACCAGATTTTATGAATAAGCCCTAAAATAAAAATATTGTAATATTTTGTATAGAGTACACTTTCAGGGGCTCACCCTTTTTGCATTGGAAGATTGGAGCCTAATGTCTTCCTTCTGTCTGCATTCATTATTGCAATTTCTTTAGTTAAGCCTTGGACTCTCCAGGCTTTCCTAAGGCGAAATGAAATTATAAAACGTAAATATAATTTCTCAAATGTAATATGAAAATATCATAGATGTACCTACCTCGCTAATATGCTGTGTTATACCTACTCGTAGACCAGACAGTCGTCGCAAAGCGAAAGTCGGCGTAAAGCTAAGGATGGCTTGTTTTTAACAGTTAGCCCTTTCTTCCATTTTGCATTGGGCCCAATTTTTTTGACACGTCACTGCACTCGGTCAGCTGGGAGAATTTCGGGGCTGAATGCAAAATTCTTGCGCTAGGCCTTATTAATATTATACATCCACGCGAGAGTGAGAAATATGTAAATAATCATTTAAATATGAAAATAATCATTTAAAATATAATAATTTATTTTACGAAAATATTGTCATGATTGGATATATGCAATATGGATATTATAATGAATGGGCTCTGTTGCGTTCCGAGCGTATTATGTACAAATCACAATTAATTAACACCCAAAAAGTATTTTTTATTTTTTATACATTAGAATTAGAAGCTGCCTATTTGAATGAGGCTGAGACCGAATAAATTATCAAAACTCCGCGATTTCCTTTATTTATATGTTACGAACGCTGGCCCCGCTTGGCACCCGTCTCAGGCCGGCTCTGGGTGCAAGTAGGTACCTACTGCGCCATTTCGTCTATGCCAGATGAAGATAATTAAATAAACGAATCACAGGAATCGAAGAATCTTTCGCTACCCTATGAAGTGCGCCTAAAATTACGACCGTCTCGCGGAAAGCCAATTCTTAGGTTCTTAAAGGAACTATATTATTGGTGGAAAACTCTCTCATCTGCATAGTGGTGTGATGATGTTGCAAGGCGAAACCAGTCATTCTGGAAAGTAACGAACCGTGGAAACGAGCGTACATTTTACTTTGTTTATTAGTTAACCCTACAACGGGCTCAAAACAACACAGAAAACCCTGGAGAAACGGAGTTCTAGTAAAGTTCGAGTAGCGACTAGTCGTCTAGACTTGCAAGCGAAATATAATATTAAACAAGTCTTGATACAAATTAAGTTTAAGCTCCAAAGAAATTAAATTGATCCTTCCATTTAATAATAAATTGAAACGAGGTGCTAATGAGCCTGGCGATTCGGTGCCCAAACCACCTTTATAATTATATAATATATAAACTATCTGTAACCCGTCAAAAATGACAGTACTTTTACATGCCGGTTCCTAAAGAAGAGGTATTTACTTATTTATAGCCGACACCCATGAAATAATAATAACGACTTTTATCAAAATATGTATTCTTTTTTAAATTTCTCCTGGTGTATTATACTATTTTAAACCCTAGCGATTGTGCTGGCTGAACACGAAATGGTTCGCGTCTTTGCTAAGCCCCATATCCGGCCGTTTAATTTATTTATTTTATCCGTGAATTCGAACGAAATTAAAGACGTTACACGAAGTTACGGAGAAAAACATATGGACAGACAGACAGATATACGGACGGACACACGGACGGACAGACGGACAAACAACAAAATAATAAAAAAACACGACATATCCAAGACACATTCGAGCACGGGAGTAGAGCTATATTTTGGAGGCAGCCATATTCTCACAAAACTTAAACTTTCAGATAGAAATTTTCTGCCCATCCATCGTCTCATACTCCAATACACACATATTGCCTGCTGAGAATCGAAGTGGCGAAATTTAAAAAAAAACGACACGAAACCCCACCTTAATGAGTGTAAACGTGTAAAAGTGACGAAAGCATATTTCAACTCCCTGCCACATGCGCCAGTACTAAAATTCCACATGCGTCATGGAACAGGGGAGAAAATGACTTCATGTTTGTCAGTTTCGCGTCGAGTGTCGAGCCGTCTGCGCTTCTTTTTGAGGGTTTTTTTCACCTGCTTTGAGGGTAATGGCGAATCATCGTTCTCCAATTCAACCTCTTCTTCTTCATCTAAGTCATTGTCTCCAGCTTCTCAATTTATGATACCGATACCGTATATAATATCTATAATGAAGTAACGATCGGCGAATCTAGCTGATGATGCCAGCAACGACCAGTTCGAAAAAAAAGAGACCAAGAAAAGGAACCAAAATCGAGACAGTTGAATTCGAAGCATTGCCAAGATTTTGAGGAATTGCGGCAGGGAGTATCGTTCGCGCTAATAAAGCCTGAGGTAGCAATTTCCTGATTGATTCCAGCCAGGAAATTGCTACCGCCGTGCAAAGACACTTGCAGACTGAAATGTTCCACGAAGTTGACTGGGGAAGACAGGCAAGACTATTTATTTTGAAAGGTTTTGGGCTCTAGCGGGTTAAGAAGTTTCACGATTTACGAGATGTATTAAAATATAAATCAATATCAACGGCGTACCAAGATTTTTACCCAAACTTAAAACTGAGCAGCAAGAAAATATTTTGTTTAATAATATTTTACCAAATACAACATTTTCGTTATAAAAAAAATAAACCATTTTTCGTCTTTTGTTGCCTAGTACAGTGTTTAAAGTATTATATTTTGTCTGTATATACTAAGCATTTCTGTCTTATTATTTCTATGCTAATCTTTTTAAAGAATTGTATATATATATATTGTTTTACGGTTTACTTAAATATTTTTTTGCACTCTTTTGTTTTACTAACCCGACAAAATACCTACCTTACGAGAAAAAAATGTTAACGTAGCTATTACTTAAAAAAAACGATACTATTTATTTAAAAAAAAGTAATATATTGAAAAAATTTATGCACTCTTTTGTTTTATGAACCCAACCTACCTTATGAAAAAAATGTTGCTGTGTTACTTTAAAAAAATGCTATATATTTAAAAAAATTAGCTTATGATTGTTTTAAGTCACCAACTATATTCAAAAATTGCCTCTTAATTTACCTACGCAAAGGTGGCAAAACAATTTGTTTTGTTTTTTTGTTGTGTTTTGAAATCAAGACACCTCGTGTTTCATAAAACTATTATGAAGTGGAATTAATTTTTTAAAGATTTACGTTACTGACATATTTTAAGTGTAGAGTTTAAGTAAAAATTTAAACGTGATTTTCTCCATATCTATACCTATAAAACTCAATGTCTGTCTGTCTGTTCTCTATACAAATCCATACCGTTTGTCCGATTCGATTCAAATTTTGCATACTTATGCTTTGGCACCCGGCGGGTAACACAGGCAACATTTCCCCCCTATTCTCATACCCCTTCCTCTCTCACCCTGACATATTTTCTATGCTAATATGTACCGTTCGATCGATCGGACTCAAAATTTGGAAACTTATTCTTTAGGACTCGGCGGGTAACATAGGCGATATAACCCCCTATTATTTTACCCCTTCCCCTCCTCTGACATATTTTCGATGCAAATCTGCACCGTTCGATCGATCGGACTCAAAATTTGGAAACTTATTCTTTAGGACTCGTTGGGTAACATAGGCAACATTTCCCTCCTATTCTCATACCCCTTCCTCTCCCCCTGACATATTTTCGATGCAAATCTGTACCGTTTGACCGATCGGACTCAAAATTTGGAAACTTATTCTAAAGAATTCTCTAAAGGACTCGCCGAATAACGTAGGCGATATTTCCCCCCCTATTCTCATAGCCCTTCCCCTCCCCCTGACATATTTTCGATGCAAATCTGTACCGTTCGATCGATCGGACTCAAAATTTGGAAACTTATTCTTTAGGACTCGTTGGGTAACATAGGCGATATTTCCCCCCTATTCTCATACCCCTTCCCCTCTCCCTGACGTATTTTCGATGCAAATCTGTACCGTTCGTTCGATCGGACTCAAAATTTGGAAACTAATTCTTTAGGACTCGGCGGGTAACATAGGCGATATTTCCCCCCTATTCTCGTACCCCTTCCCCTCTCCCTGACGTATTTTCGATGCAAATCTGTACCGTTCGATCGATCGGACTCAAAATTTGGAAACTAATTCTTTAGGACTCGGCGGGTAACGCAGGCGACATTTCCCCTCAATTCTCACACCCCTTCCCCTCCCGCTGACATATTTTCGATGCAAATCTATACCGTTCAATCGATCGGACTCAAAATTTGGGACAAAATACTTTAGAACTCGGCGAGTAACATAGGTGACATTTCCCTCCTATTCTAATACACCTTCCTTTCCCCCTGACATATTTTCGATGCAAATCTGTACCATTTCACCGATCGGACTCAAAATTTGGAAACTAATTCTTAAGAAATCGGCGGGTAACATATGCGGCATTTTTCCTATATTCATTTAACCCTTCCCCCCCGCTGATATATTTTCGATGCAAATCTGTACCGTTTGCCCGATCGGACTCAACATTTGGAAACTTATTCTTAAGGACTCGGCGGATAATATAGGCTACATTTCCCCTCTCCTCCTTTACCCCTTCCCCTCCTTCTGATATATTATAGAAAAACACTAGCTTTGCTACCTCTAACAGAATCTCTCATTGAAAAGTGAAGTTTAATATCTGCCGATAAGAGATTCTGTTATTCTCGAAACTTGAGTATAAAAATATTATTACACTCACGTAGAGATAACAACATCAATTTTTTCACCCAATATAATGATCATCATGCATAATCTCTACAATTTTAATGCCAAATCCATCAGCAATATAACTTTACGTTATTCAACAATAGCCGATTGCTTAACTGCTAACTCAATGGCTGTCTGTCTGTTCTCTATACAAATCTGCATCGTTTATCCGATTCGACTAAAATTTTGTATACCTACTTATGCTTTAGAACCCGGCGGGTAACAAAGGTGACATTTCTCCCCTCCACCTGTACCCCTTCCCCTTCCCATGATATATTTTCCATGCAAATCTGTACCGTTCCATCGATCGGACTCAAAATTTGCAAACTTATTCTTTAGGATCCGGCAGGTAATATAGGCGACACTTCCCCCTCTATACTCCTTCCCCTCCCCTTGATATATTTTCAATGCAAATCTGTACCGTTTGCCCCATCGGACTCAAATTTTGCGCACTTATTCTTAAGAACCCGGCGGGTAACGTAGGCGACATTTCCCCCTCCCCTTTTACCTCACCCCTGATATATTTCCAATGCAAATCTGTACCGTTCGACCGATCCGACTCAAAATTTGCATACTTATTCTTAAGGCTAGACAAACGTTTCACAAACATGCGAATCTGTCAAATTACGTCGTTAGATCGTCCGCTTTCAAGCAGTACGCGAGATGTCATCTGAGCGTAAGTGCTTGTTCAGACACAGCGGGAACCGTGCAGTTTCAGAATCGCGTTTCAAAACACCTGATTTGTGTCATGTGTTCACACAGCCGCGGTTAATAAGCGATTTGTGCACGCGAAAATAAACGTCAGTTTGACAGCTCCGGTGCCGTTCTCCATCTTTGTTGCAAATTACTTTGTGAACTACGGCCGTGTTCCATGGCAAAACACAAAAATATCATTCTGTCAGTTCATTTTTGGTGAATAAATGCCTACTTCCCTAAAACACTCATTTTTTCTACCATTTCCAAATATCTCCACCAACTCCTGCCAAGCTTGGTTCTTGGCATATTTGAGTAATCCTCACACTGAATATCCCATATTGCAGGTCTTTTCTCCACGTCATCAATAAAAAGTTTAGTATCAAAGCGATCCATAAGCATAGAAAAGAGAATGTAATCCACGCGTGCTCCTGTTGTGACATGGGAACATGGTGCCCGCAACGCGACTGAACGCTCTCGTAAGCGCTTGTTCAGACACAGCGGGAACCGTTCAGTTTCAGAATCGCGTTTCAAAACACGCGATTTGTGTCATCTGTTCACACAGCCGCGGTTAATAAGCGATTTGTGCGCGCGAAAATAAACGTCAGTTTGACAGTTCTGGTGCCGTTCTCCATCTTTGAATATCAGAGATATATTCGCTCATTACTTTGTTAACGACGGCCGTGTTCCATGGCAAGACACATAAATATCATTCTGTCAGTTCATTTTTGGTGAATAAATACCTACTTCTCTAAAATACTCTTTTTTTCCACCATTTCCAAATATCTCCACCAACTCCTGCCAAGCTTGGTTCTTGGCATATTTGAGTAATCCTCACACTATTACAGGTCTTTTCTCCCATATTACAGGTCTTTTCTCCACTTCATCAATAAAAAATTCAGTGTCAAAGCGATCCATAACCATAGAAAAGAGAATATAATCCACGCGTGCTCCTGTTGTGACATGGAACCGTGCGGTGCCCGCAACGCGACTGAACGCTCTCGTAAGGCCCCATAGTAATAGGATCGTGCGGGCGCCGTGCGGGTCTATTTTCTAGCGGTTGGGTTGCGGGCACCGCAGCGGTTGACTAACCGCACGGTTGTGTCTGAACGATCACATACAAACCAAGGTAAATGAGACCCGCACGGATCTCATGCGATTCTGAAACGGCACGGTTCCCGCTGTGTCTGAACAAACGCTAAGGCTCCATAGTATAGGACCGCGCGAACGCCGCACGGGTCTATTTTCTAGCGGCTGGGTGGCGGGCACCGCGGCGGTTGACTAACCGCACGGTTGTGTCTGAACGATCACATACAAACCTATGTAAATAAGACCCGCGCGGATCCCACGCAATTCTGAAACTGCACGGTTCCCGCTGCGTCTGAACAAGCACTAAATCGAATAAAAATTACACTTCGTAACATATTTATGGAACATACGTTGCTAAAACAGTAAGGTTTTGATAGAAAGAGATGGTCATATATTCTTCACTTTCGCGGCGTCAGGCATCCCCACAAAAATCTTATATTATTTGAGTCGACTTATTATTTTCTGTAAATAATTTAAGAATTATATTAATAATTCTGAACTCCTTTTTAAATCAATGCATATCGTAATATGACAAAAACAAAACAATTACCTACGCCCACAAGCGTACCACGTACGTCAACATATATTATTTTTCTTTCGACAAATTCCCGTATTTTATTTACGTCCCATTATTACTTACTGTATAGAATTTAAAAAACATATTAATAATTCTGAAATCCTTTTCAAATCATAATGTATAGCGTAATATTAAACAAGAAATAAATACATGGTAGACGTGAACGCGCATGCGCATGGCGCGTACAGTGTGTATCTTGATACTTCAAATGATCTGGAACAATTGTTGAAATTGGGATAAAGCCATGTATTCACTAGGGGACAAATTATCTCTCAACATCACGCGCGGCATAGAGTCTACGTGACGTTGCAATGTCGCGCACTGTTCCGCGATGTCGCGCACAACATAGCGGGGCATTTCTACGTGCCGCGGAAAAGTTTCCATGCGCACGGTACTCGAGCGAGCTCATGGTGACATCGGGCTGCGCGTCAGTATCACGTGGTATGTTTACAAGTGAATGCGCATGCGCTGATTCTGTCAACTGACATTAATGTGGGGAAACGAAATTAATGTTCTCCAACTCATCGCCGTACAATTGTTTTTATTAGAGACTTTGCAAAACAATGGAACCTTTGTGTTCCCCACAAACTTATTTTTAATTAAATCCTTAACCCGAGCAACGCTACATTATAAATTAGTAACCCTCGATGACTGCATTCAATTTTTTTTTTGGATTTTGCTGCCTTTACTTTTGTACCCCCGCATATGGTGAATTTCGGACTTTCGCCACTAAGACTCTCAGCAGACGATATATTGGGTTGATGCAAAAGAATGCTGACGTTTTTTTAAAAGATATGATTTTTTTTTTTTATTCTATCAATAATATTGTTTTCATCGATTGATGTGTGTATATTCATCGGCTGTCACCCAACTTTCTACAAGTATATTTATAAGTTATAAGTAACTGATGCAGAAAATGAGTCAAGGGATGTTTTTATCTACGCTATTGTATACATTTTTTATCATTCAAAAAAAATATAGTAACCTGAATAAGGGATACTCGGAAGGAGCAAGATCGAGAATAAGGCGGGTGCTTAATAACAAACATCCCAATTCTGCTTAATTTGGGTCACTATTCGCCACATGTGGTTGCGCGTTGACCCGGTGAATAACTGCGCCCTTTCTGTTTGTCGAATGAGGTCTATCCTTTTTAAGTACTGTTTTTAGTTTTGTCAATTGTTCACAATACCGATATACCGATCAACTATACCTAATTTTTTGGTTATGGTTCACATACACAAGCTCATAATAAACAATAGCCATGCAATCCCACAAAGAATTACTTTTTAAAGCATTTCGACTTCCGAAGTGCGTAAGGCGAAGCTTTCCTAGGCTTAGCCCAAAGTCTTTTTCGCATTACGTTATTGTGACCTCACCGGGAATCGATCCCGAAACACTCGGTTTGAGAAGTCAGTATCATGCCCACTGGGCCACGAGAGTTATTGTAAACTGCTTAATAAATGTAAAAAAATATTTGTACTTTTGTCTAGCACTCAAATAAACACATGTTGAAATGTGATCTATTAAAGTAGCAGTTGAACGGTAGCAGTCAGAACGTCGTATCGCGAAATAATCCCTAGGCGCTTCAGATGCCTCGCTCCAGTTGATTTCCATCTTCAACGCGATATCTCTGGTATTTTGACGTAGTTCAGAGTCCATGACCAGCAACAAGCCATCTTCAGACTTCGGAGTTCGGAGTTCAGAAGTTCGGTTCTTGGTTTGTCCGCCAATGAAAATTCCTCAGATCGGAATTATGAAAACCACCTCTGTCTCAGTCGAACTTTAGTGGTACCTTTTCGTACGCATCGCAAAGGTTGTTAGTTGCCACTATCGCAGTATTCGTGAATTCGCGAAATTCATTCGTAAACAGGGACGAAAATGCATTTTATGGATAAACATTTAAAAATTCACAAGGCCTCTACTATTCGCTAGCTATATCAGAAATGAATATAAAGTAAAAAGGAAGCTTATTAAGGTCGGCGCCACACAAAGTGTATTTTTCTGTCGCGGAACGCCGCGCCGCTAAGTTTCTTTCCATACAAGTGCTTATCAAACACACTACGCGGATGATCGGTCGATCAAATAGCTTTGCAGAATTGACATGACGCCGACGGAAAAGTTTATTTATTATTGAATTTTGCCGCACTAGGTAGGTACCGTATATCTACATACGCATTTTTATTTAGAAATATGTTTGGTCAATTATGTATTTTTATTTATTTTCATAGATGGCGGTAGTGTGCCGCTATACATATTGTATGAAAACTGTGAATAAATATTCAAAAATAATCACATAAATTACATAAAATTTGAGAATGTCAATCATTAAGGGTAGTTATTGTTTACATTAATGTAAAAAAAAATAAGTATTTATTAGATAGTCTCGAAAATATAAGCCAAAATATATCAAAGTTACAACATCCGCACGCTTGACACCAGCCTTGCAACATACATACAAAATCAGAAGCATCGGCTGGTAGTGTGTGTCTTCGCTGTGATGGCACTTGCTGGACATCGATTTGTTTATAAACGATAATTTTTTTCCATCGCGCGCACTCGTTGGTCAAATGAAATTGCGCGCGCTTCCCCGGTGTCTTATTTCCTATTACGCATTTCCGTCCTACGGTACCTAATAGCCGGGATTAGCTTTAGTGTGATCATTTCATTCTGTTATCATCTGTCTTCTTTTTTTATATGGAGACAATGGTAGTGCAAATGATAAGGAAATATATTTTTTCTCAGTCACACAATTATTTTCAGCGGTTAACCCACAGAACCCGTTGCATGTATACAGGGTTATTCGGAAAACACTAATAACCTCGCAGGACTATCTATATCCCTGCCTTGATTATGAGTCGAAAATGTTCAAGCCACCATGACCTTAATCAATAGTTATGGAAATATGTGACTTCAATCTCTTTCATGTTCATTGATCATGATCATCATTGATCAAAGTTTGCATTTTTTTTCAATATTTCTGACATATTTTTTGTAAAACGTTGGACTGGACTATTATTACAGTAACTTATATCGAATATGAAAAATTCAGTCCCTTTAAAACAAATCAAATAAAATAATAAAAGCCCTTGAATTCCAATTGAAAATTTTGCAGGGTTTTTATCATTTTATTTAACTTATATTAAAACAAATGAAAATTTTCGTAATCAATATAAGTTACTGTATGATACTGTATGATTAAATGTGTTTTAAAAAATAAGTCAGAAATATTGAAAAAAAAATGCAAACTTTGATATTGCATAACTCCATAACTATTGATATTAGGTCATGGCTGCTTGAAGATTTTCGACTCATAATCAAAGCAGGAATATAGTCCTGTGAGATTATTAAGGTTTTCTAAATAACCGTCTATAAGTATGTAGGTACCTATATTTATAAAAGTAGGTAATTTAAATTTAATAATTGAAAACCAGGTAAACAAGTATTCAAAATATTTTGAAAAAGGAAATAACACTACCGTCAATTTTATTTATGTGTATGTTAATAATAATAATTTCAATATTAAAATTATCTGTCAGGTTTTTATACCATTTTTATAAAACAGAAAAAATATCAGTGACCGAACAGGATACTTGTGCCACCAAATATATAATAAATTTAAACCAAACTTCGACAGAAAGACGGATGGATATAGAAACGTTTCGAAAAAATGGCAAAATTGCCATCGACTACATTTGCAAGTTCTACGACACACTTCCTGAAAGAAATGTATACCCCAGTGTGAAGCCAGGATATCTGAAAGAGTTACTGCCAGCGGCTGCCCCAGAAGAGCCAGAAGACTGGACCACCATCTTAAAAGATACGGACGATCATATCTTGAAAGGTATAACGCATTGGCAGCATCCGCAATTCTTCGCCTACTTCCCTCATGGTGCTGGATTCCCTTCACTCCTGGCGGACATGATCTCTGATGCTCTCGGCGTGGTCCCATTTTCATGGGTAAGCTGCAGTATTATATTGAATTAGGGTCGGTTGTTTCAAGTTGGATTAAAGTAAGCGTTCTTTTAAAACATAGATTTTTACGTTCTCCACTAATCAGACGATCCGTTTTCGTAAAAATCTATGCTTTGATCGACCGCTTACTTTGATCGAACTTGAAACAACCGGGCCTTATTCGGTATAACATTTTTGAACTCTGTAATGGGAATAAGTCAAGAATACAACCGTACTTGAATTTTGATAAAAATAAAAATTTTCCTGGTGTAATAAAGGGTCCTGATTACATAAATGAAGTCAAATTTTCGCGCTTGCTGGTTTAAAAGCAGTTATTTCAATTTTAAAAAATGATACATTTTGACACTTCACGCCATAGATGCAGATGTAATGCAGGATCGTATGGTTGACATGTTTGATAATGAATGGGCCCACTTATGATAAACGTGATTTGTCAATTTCTATGAATAAAACAGCAAAAACACATATTTTATATATGGGCATCTATGGCGTGAAGTATCAAAATTTATCATTTTTAAACTTGAAATAACTGCTTTTAAACTAACAAGCGGGGAAATTTGACTTCATTTATGTAATCAGGACCCTTTATTACACCAGAATCAGTATTTCTTTAATCAAAATTCAAGTACAGTTGTATTCTTGACTATAGCCCTGTAATGTGACAAACTTTGAGGAAAACAGTACATATTATAAAATATTTTGTTTTTATTATTATTTAAAAGAAAAAACAACCGGCAGAGCTAGCATAACTCTCTAATCTCAAGTAACATATGTAACCGATTAAAATAACGGTTTGACCATCACTAAACCTTTAATAAAAATAAAAATGAATAGTTCAGTTGAATACATTTATTTATTTAGAAGACACAAAGGGTTTTCAGACAACAATTAAAGATTCATTTTCAATTTTTTTCTTAAAACTTAAACATCAAATATTTTTAATAAATAAATAATATAAATATATAAATGGTAAATGGTACAAACGACAAATTCATCTTTGGTTAAACATAAAGAAGTTAATTTTAGTTTAAACTAAAAAAATCATTTTTGGTTAAACTAAAAAGTTAACATAAATACTCTGGTTAAACGAATGGTCGTAATCCTACATATAGGATACAGTATAAAATTATCGGTAACAGCATAACCTAAGTCCATACCTACTGAACGCCACTGCCTTTCGTAACATATAGATGAGAAATTTGCTTCAATGGCAAACTCAGAAATTATGGCACCCACATGATAGACATAATGAATACATACAAATCCACAGTGAATGGACACCCGCCGCATTCCCATGGCCATTTTATGAGCGAAAGCTCTCATTTTGGTCATACATCACCACTATCACCAGGTTGACATTCTTTTTACTCTAAAGGTCATCTCCGTGTCACGTCGTGTAAAGTGTGACACGGAGATGACCGGAGAGGCCTGCAATAATCCATTTACTGCACTTCCTCCACATAACACACTTATAAAAATTATCAAAGAAAGAAAAATAAAAGCATAAAGTATAGGTAAAAGAACAAATCAGTAAGATAACGTTTAGCAAACATATAAATATAAAATTCGTTTAAAATACAAATGCACAATACAAATTTACTGTGGGATTTACACAAAATATAACATAAAAAGTGGGGCTCGACCAGAAATCGTCTCGGACCAATATCTTCTATTCAAAAGATATTCGCCTGGCAAATAGCATTAACTATCGGTTTAAGCGCAAAGCAACTACATTTCTCTCAACATATATTCCGAGCATTTTTTTAAATAAATAGAACCTTGTTAACTCGAAATTAAAGGAACCAAAAATATATTTCGAATTATGCGGAACCCCGTTAATTCAAAATCAGGTTATAAAAAAAATTGCAATGCAATAATTCAAAACAAGATTGTGAAATTCACCAAAAATCATAAAACTCATGAAAAAAGTCATTAATGTTGTGAAAATTTGAAATTGTGCATATTTCTAGAAATCATATTGAAAACGCAATATTTATTATGCTAATACACAGATCGCGACATTTCTATTACTAAAATAAAAATGTCAATACAGGGTGTATTGACATAATATTATTTGTTTTTCCCACTTGCGAAAAATATCGATATATTTTTTCAATTTGGTCAAATGTTAAAAAAAAATGGTGTTATGTGGACTTAACTGTATTGATTTATGGCGCAAGGGGCAAAAATGATTTCGAATTACAAATTACCGGGGTTTTCGCATTATCGGGGTTAATCTACTATGAAATTAACATTTTGAGACATGTGGGTATGGAAAATTTTAAATTTTGGCGAATTTCGAATTATCGGGGTCCGAATTAACTGTTTTTACTAAATCAGTTTTCTACCAAAAGTCTAAACTTAAAAAATTCATACATATGAATGTGAATAAGTACATACATACACATTCTTTTTTATCAAAAAAAATTGAATTTAATCAATCTAATGCCAGCTTCATAATTAGGAAGTAAGATTTTAGCACACTTAATGATAAGTTTCGACCCTTCCTACACATGCATCAAATGCTATATATCCCCTTACAACCGGAGAGCATATTTTTGTTTTTTTGTCATATGAATTATATATTCTGATTGTTTAGGGTCCAAAGAACATAGAAAAACTATTTTAAAAATAACGTGCCCTTGGTTAACTGTCAAAATAACCCACACGATCGTGACGATCAGGAATAAATTGACATCGTCGCGAACGTGACTTCCAAGGAATATGTTAAAAACTAAAAGGAATTACTTATTTAATCAACTGAGTTTTATTTTTTATTCAATAACATAACAATGTTATTAACAGTCTTTATGTATTTGTACTTATTTATCTAAAGTTCAATATGACATCTATCAAAATATATGTACCTACTTACTTAACAAATAAACGACATAGCATAAAGTAACAAATTGAGATCAACAAGTTAAATATATAAATTTGTATAATAAATCAAATGACTAATTATAGTTCTTTGTATAGTAAAACTTAAAGCAATCTTTTCCTCGCGAAAGGCACAAGTAGACGTTGTATTTTATACAGCGAATTTTACTGCGACTGGTGCATGATTCTAGCCTGCAGGAGCGTGGAGCCGATAACTCATCAAAAGTAGGTAGATGATCATAACCGTCTTATCTTTTGGTATCAGAAGGTTTAGGTGGCATATATTTTTTCTTTACTGGTGGCTGCTCATCCTCGGTGTCGCCATCGTGATTCAGTTGCCGGCTACGGGCTGGTGTATTCAACCAAGCATCTGCTACTTCCATTTTAAAATCTAGAAGCGCTAATATTTTATTTCTCGGAAGCTTATTAGCCTTACAATCGATTTGATACTTCCGCCATGCGTTAACCACGGCCAAGTCAAGAAAGTGTATAATTACTTTGAGAGTCCACTTTTTAGTTTTTATAAAAGCCCGATAGTATTCCATCATTTGGTCCAAGACATCCACCCCACCCATGTGGTTGTTATAATTAGTAATTACTCTCGGAGCGGTGATATCCTTGTAGGATTTCGTTTGCTTATCCCATCTTTTTACAAAATCAGTTTGTTCAGCACCAGTACAATTAGAGACAATCAAAACAGATTTGTTGTCTTTCCACTTTACCAATAAAACCGGATCTCTAACAAACTGCTGACTTTCGCCACAAAACATAGTCCTATCCTTCTTAAATTTTACCGCTGCTCTATCGGGGATACCGGGGATCGGGAATCCATCATTATAGTACCAGTACAGTGCAAGATCCGTCGATTCATCTCCTCTACTAATGGAACCGTCGTAAAATAACGATCGTGGTACACGCAGCTACCAGGTGGAACAGTCTTCATCACATCTTTCACAGATCAAATGCAGAACAACTGATGGGCCAAGACCTAAATTCATATCCCCAATCATGGTTTTGGCGCCTTTATAAATCTCGAAATCGACCATGAGGCCATCGCTAGTAGTAGTGACGAAATTCTTTAGTCCTGTTGGACGTGGTTTATTTTTTACGACTTGCCTCAGAGGACATCGCCCTGTGAAAGGTATCATCTGTTCGTCAATACTAAAATATCCACATACCCTCTCCAACTTATAACAGGTATCCCGAACTCTGTCGATGATAGGTTGCACTTTCCAAAGTGGATTAGGAGGAGAATTGTCGTTTCGTAGTGGCGGCGTAACGGAATCGACAACATGAAGGGAATTTCTCAATTGAAGAAATCGGTCACGACTCATACTGTTTGAAATTAATGGCAGCTTCGTGGACGATCGCCAATACATTGGTAAACGAGGATATGGGATTACGTCCATAATCAAGTGGACACCAAACAACTTTGCTATTTCTTGTGAAGTAGTTTTAAGCTTTGTTCCTTTTTTGCTAAGGTGGTAAGTATTGGAACAATGAGCAGCAAGTTCAAAAAATTATTCTTGAAAGTAGTCCTGAATATACTGAGTAGGGCTTCTTACCGGGCCCGAGGGTTGGCATGGATAGTTATGTTCCTTGTCATTGAAAATAGTTTGCTTCCATGTAGCAGTACGCCTGGTAGACACATTTTGGGAAATTACCTCATTTGATGATTGTGCTCGTGGTGTTAGAAGAAGCTGAGGATGGACTGGTGACGGTGGTCCTACATCTGGCTCTGAAATGGGTTCTTCATTTTCCTGGTCAAGTACATCTTGAAAGTGAACAGGGTCGAAGTCATTTTCACCATCATCATGAAGCTCCTCAATGTCAGAGTCATTTCCATCTTGTATAAGTTTCAAAATATCTTCGTCCTCCAAAACTTTACCTAAAAACAAAAAAAAACAGAAGTGTAAACTTAGGTACAGCGAGAAAAACGATAGTTAGAAATGGTGGTTTTTAATAGTAATATTGCAATAAAACCCGAATCATCATGATCGTGACGATCCATGTTTAAAAGATTCTAGGCAAAAAAAAAACACCATTATTTACATTACACACATGTTATCCTATTGTTTGTTTATCACCGTAAGCAATAACAATAAAAACAATGAACATGTAATGTAAAATGTAAGAAAATAATGTACTTACGTGATCGCGCACCCTCGCCAAAATACACAGCCATCTCTGGTAACGGCCGCTGGCCACTGGCAGGTACAACAAGTCGATATTTTGTTTAAATTAACGGCAAACTTTCGCACGACCATGTGAAGCCGGCTGCACTCACAAAAACGAATCTGCTTCGCGCCAAAAAAATAATTTCTCGATCGTCACGCTCGTATAGAATCGGTTGTAAAGGGATAAGTGACATACTAGAATTACTAAAATTGACCTTATTATTTATAAGTTACTGCGTAGGAGGGATTGGTTTATTGATATATAAGGGTGCAGATAAAACTCAATGTAGCGTAAGCCATATTTTGTATGCAGAACAGAATGACCATGCATAAGCAACCACTAAATCTCTAAGACACCGGAGTTTCATATATGAATACACGCTCTGATAACTAAGGGCCGGTAGTTTGATCAGCAATAGGAGTACCAGTTAAGAAAAAAGCATAGATTTCTGCATCCACCAATCAAAACACCCGTTTTTGTAAAAATCTATGCTTTTTGCTAAATTATTACTTTTTAACTACTGATCATACAACCGGCCCTAAGAACAAATAAATGCATTGAAAGTATTTTCTTACAGACAGCTAGTCCAGCATGCAGTGAGTTGGAGGTGATCATCATGGACTGGCTGTGTCAGGCCTTAGATTTACCTAAACACTTTTTGAGCACAAGTAAAGGGGGAGGAGTTATACAGACTTCAGCAAGCGAAGCCATATATAATTGTGTTTTAGCTGCTAGAAAATTGGGAATTGATAAAATAAGAAATGGCGACAAAGAATCACATGACAGTGTATTCCTCCCCAAGCTGGTCGCTTACTGTTCGGAAGAGTGCCATTCCTGCGTAGAGAAAGGAATAAAACTAGCACTTTTGAAAGTAAAGATTCTCCCCACGGATGAAAATTACTCGATGAGGGGTGAAACGGTGGAGAAGGCTTTTCAAGAAGATATCGCAAACGGTCTGACTCCAGCATTTTTATGCTCAATATTTGGTTCCACATCTTCTACTGCATTAGACAGGTTTGATGAAATTGGACCGCTATGTAAGAAATATGGCGTGTGGTATCACATAGATGGTGCCTACGCAGGCTTTTCACTTATATGTCCAGAGATGAGGAAATACGCAAAAGGAATAGAATATGCAGATTCATTCAATGCAAATGCGGTAAAATGGTTTCTTATTCACATTGACTGCGCATGTTTGTGGGTCAAAGACAGAGAGACGTATTGTTCCAGTTTTATAATAGATCCTCTGTATTTGGAAACATACAGCACAAACCTCACGTATGATTTACGGCACTGGGGGATTCCTTTAACACGCAGATTTCGATCACTTAAACTTTGGTACTCGCTCAGATCATATGGGTTAGAAGGAATTAGAAATTATCAGAGAAATCACATGAAACTAGCAAAGTACTTTGAAGAACTCATGCTAAAAGATGGGCGCTTTGAAATTGCTAACAAAGTAATTTACGGTTTAGTTTGTTTTAGACTACTAAATTCAACAGAGGAAATGAATAGACGATTATTAACTGAATTGAATGAATCAAAGACAATTCACATGATTCCCACTGAACTTAGAGGAAAATTTGTCATCAGATTTTGTGTTACATCGGAACATGCAAAACAACAGGATATTGGTAAGAACCTGTTCAAATTCTTAATATCTTTCCGAATACATAATTATTTTTTTCAATTTGTTTATATTATTAGAGGTAGGTACCCAAAAAAAGTGTTTTTTAAAATTAAAAGGAATTTTTTATAAAGTTTATTTTACTACTAAAAGCAATTTTTGATTCTCATTTATGAAAACTTATAGACTTGACGAAAAGTACTGTTAGGGTGGTTTTTAGTTTTTATTTCACTAACGCTATTAAATTTTCTTTCATCTAAATAATACTGCAAAGAACTAAGTAAGGGATGATCAGATGATGCTAGATCGGGTTTACATATAAAGTGATTTTTCATTCATGTGCGTTATATAGGCCCGAACACATAGTCAATACTTGATGATTTAAAGGTTAATGTGCGTTTTCGAACCGTAATTTGCAGGAGCTTGCAGTGGGAACACTGCAGCATGACTTTTACGTAACCATATATTTTGAAAAAAATCTAAACAAAACATATGTCTCGTAATATTCCTATCGCAATTATTAACATATCATGTATTTATATTTTAATATATAATAACATTCTGTCAGATAAATATACAGTTTCTATTTTTATTCCAAAATACATATTTATGAAAAAGTCATACTTCTATGTTCTAAATGCACGCGCCTGGTAACTTGCAGTTCAAATAACACTTTTAAACTATTAAATCATTTAACCATTTGATAATGTCGAAAGGTGTTTGGTATGTTATTACTCGTTACTCAATCAAATTATGTGATTTATTACTATTTAATTATACTAATATGATTTTGGTTAAATTATATTGGAAACTAAAAAACCCAATATGTATATGAAAAATAAGACTTTATTTTCTTGCCGCCATAGCGGCGGCATTCGAGTGGTACGATAAACCATACATGCCGCCTCTATGGCGGCAATCGGGTGCTAAGGTTTAAGTATTCACTCTGTATTCGGCCCTTAATCTAGCATGATTTTGTTCATACGTGTACAGTAGCCGGCAAACATCTTGAAATTTTACGGCATAGTGGGGGAAGTTTGCGCTTGTACCATTCCACCAAAGAGACCCAAATTTTGTCTTCTGCGCATTCCCCCACTACGCCAAAAAATTTCAAGAAGTTTGCCGGCAACTGTACCATATGCAGTAGTACCTTGTTACTTCGAAATTCAAGGTACCAAAAAAATCATTCAGAATCATGCGAAACTCCCTTAATTAGAAATTCAAGGCACAAAAAAAATGGCAACGCCATTGCAAAATTCGACAGAGATTTTAAAACTCACGAAAAAAGCCATTAATTTTGTGAAAAACATCTGTATTTTTGCATATTTCAAGAAACTATTTCGAAAACATAATATTTATTATGCTAATACAAAGGTTGCGAAATTTCTATTAGATACTAAAGTTCCAAAACAAATCGATTGACATAATCTATACCTATAAAACTCAATGTCTGTCTGTCTGTCTGTTCTCTATACAAATCCACACCGTTTGTCCGATTCGATTCAAATTTTGAATACTTAAGCCATGTATTCACTAGGGGACAAATTGTCCCTCAACAGCACGCGCAGCATAGAGTCTACGTGACGTTGCAACGTCGTGCACTGTTCTGCGACGTTGCCATGCGCATGGTACCCGAGCGAGCTCACTGCAACATTACACGGAGCGTCAATACCACGTGGTATGTTTACAAGTGAATACTCACGCGCTGTATCTGTCAAGATGACAATGTGGGGAGACGAAATTGTCCTTGAACTCATCGAGCTGTATCGATCGAAGATCGCATAGAATGTCCGTCCTTCTTTCTCTTTGCAGTAAATAATTTCGCATTCTCCTCTTTTTTCTCCTCTTACGTTTCGATAAACTCATTAACATAAACAGATACGCAGTTGTCATCATAACCTCATAGGGCGACATTTCCGTGACGTGTGGAAAACAATAATTATTTGCAAAAAGGACCTTGTTTTTAATAATATTCAATTTACTACAGTTAAAACTCGTTAATTTGAAATTGCAACCCAAAAAAACATTTCGAATTGCGTGGAACCCCGTTTTCGCCAAATGAGATACTGCAGCTGTCATCATAACCTCATCGGGCAACATTTCCGCGACAAGATATGCGAGTACGGTGTGTACAGTAGCCGGCAAACATCTTGAAATTCTACGGCGTAGTGGGGGGAAGTTTGCGCATCTACCTTTCCACCAACGAGACCCAAATTTCGTCTTCTGCGCATTCCCCCACTACGCCAAAGAATTTCAAGAAGTTTGCCGGCAACTGTACACGTCAAATGACCGCGTCATTGTCCCCGAAACATGAGCGTAGATGTTGATGCGACATGCCGAGCGGAATGTTTCGCGATTTCTCCCCTAGTGAATACATGGCTTTATGCTTTGGGACCCGGTGGGTAACCTAGGCAACATTTCCCCCCTATTCTCTTACCCCTTACCCTCCCCCTGACCTATTTTCTGACATATTTTCGATACAAATCTGTACTGTTTGACCGATCGGACTCAAAATTTGGAAACTTATTCTTTAGGACTCGGCGGGTAACATAGGCAACATTTCCCACCTATTCTATTACCCCTTCCCCTCCCCCTGACATATTTTCGATACAAATCTGTACCGTTTGACCGATCGGACTTAAAATTTGGAAACGTATTCTTTAGGACTCGGCGGATAACATAGGCATCATTTTGCCCCTGTTCTCTTACCCCTTCCCATCCCCCTGACCTATTTTCAATGCAAATCTGTACCGTTTGACCAATCAGACTCAAAATTTGGAAACTTATTCTGAGGACTAGGCAAGTAGCATATGCGACATTTCCCACCTATTTTTTTTAACTCTTCCCCTCCGCTGATATATTTTCGATGCAAATCTGTACCGTTCGACCGATCGGACTCAAAATTTGGAAAATCATTCTTTAGGTCTCGGCAGGTAACATAGGCTATATTTCCTCCCTCCCCTTTCACCTTTTCTCCCCCCTGATATATTTTCGATGCAAATCCATACCGTTTGAATCAAACCTTTGTTTCCCCCCACAAATTGATTTTCAACTTAATCCTTAACCTGTGCAACGCCGGATACGAACAGCTAGTATTTAGATATAAGTATAGATATATTTAGATATAGATATATATAGAACCTAACATTTTCCGAATTCAATTTTTTTTATTAGATTCGGTGCACTTCCGAGCTTATCGTTTTAAACGCCATTATTCCGTGATTCATAAAAACATTTAATATTGCATTACAATATTAAACACAAAACAATATACTTCTACGATTCTAAAATAAAGTGGGTTCATTGTAGAAATATAGTAAGTAGTTGGCATCAAAATTGTTAATATTTTAATGCACTTTTCGGTTCTCTAATTCAAAATGTATTCCGACGCGCAAAAAGCAAAATGGCTAAATAATAAAAAAGAATGAGCGACATTTTAAATATTTTGTCTCCTATCAATATTAATCGTGGCATATGTTTATTTAAATTAAGTGTATTCTTAAAATTCAGAAGTTGTCAGTTTAAGTGGTAAATTTCGACAGAAACTCCATCTTTCGTTAAGGATGTTAATTTCTTCGATGATGAACAGAAAACCCATAAAAAAAACTTACTTCTATTAAATATTTTGTGTATAAAATGTATTATGATACAATCTCATACAATACAGGGATTTTATGTATGCATTATCTTCTGTTAGTCGCATCTGATTTCAATCAAACATTTCTGAAATCAAAAGTTCGTTAAGTAGATTGTGCGCCAGTTCGTTAATTATTCTATCCCCTATGCCATGCAGCAGTTGTTAAAAAACTAAACTAGGTAACTTTATATTGGTGTGAGACAAAAATTTAGATATAACGATACCAAAAAAATGCTTTTTTGTAAAACAGCGCCATCTGTTGGGTGTAAAAGCTACACACGCTATCTATATCTATTAAACTCAATGTTTGTCTGTCTGTTCTCTATACAAATCTACACCGTTTGACCGATTTGACCCAAATTTTTCATACTTATACTTTAGGACCCGGCGGATAACCCGATGTTTCCTCCTCCCACTTCACCCCTCCCCCATCCAGTGATATATTTTCCATGCATGACCGATCTGAGTCAAATTTTGCAAACTTATTTATTATTCAGGTCTCGGTGGATAATATAAGCAATATTTCTCCCCTCCCCTTCCCGCTGATTTATTTTCCATGCACCATTCAACCGATTGAATTCAAATTTTGCGTGCATACCCGACGGGTAGCACAGGCCACATTTCAACCTCCCTCTTTACCCCACCTCCTCTCCCCGATATATTTTCTGTACCATATATACCTTGATATAAATCCACATCGTTTGACCGATCGTAACCATTTTCGTTAAGATCGGTCAAACGATGTGAACACAAAGTTTTGCATTCTTAGTTTTTAGAACCCGGTGGATAATATAATCGACATTTTCCCTTTACCTTCACCCCACCCCCTCCCCGCCGATATGATTTACATACAAATTAAAAATTTCTATACATAACCGTTTGTCCGATCTGACCCAAATTTTGCATACTTATACTTTAGGACCCGGCGGGTAACATAGGCGACATTTCCCCACTCCCCTTTTACCCCTTCTCCACCCCCTGATATATTTTCAATGCAAAACTGTACCATTCAACCGATCGGACCCAAAATTTGGAAACTTATTCTTTAGGACCCGGTGGGGACATAGGGGACATTTCCCCCCCTCCCCTTTTACCCCTTCCCCTCCCCGGGACATGTTTTCAATGCAAATCTGTAACATTCGACCGATCGGACTCAAAATTTGGAAACATATTCTTTAGGACCCGGCAGGTAACATAAGGGATATTTCCTCCCTCCCCTGATTTATTTTCATTGCAAATATCTGCTGTTCGACTGATCGGACTCATTTGCAAACTTATTCATTAGGACCAGTAGGGATTACCTTTATTAATAGGTGACATTTCCTCTTCCCCCTCCAACCCATTCCCTCCCCCAGATATATTTACTGTACAAATCTACATCGCTACGACAGAAAAAATAGGCCATATTTCTTCTCTAAACATCCTATTCATCCCAGACTTGATTAAATGGAAACATTGTTTTTATTAGAGGGTTTGCAAAACAATGGAACCTTTGTTTCCCCCCACAAATTTATTTTCATCTTAATCCTTAACCTGTGCAACACTGGGTACGAACAGCTAGTAACCATTAAAAATGGATTTCCACGAAGTAAACACCAACTCATTAAATTACATATACAGTACTTCAGTAACAAAAATTTTGCAACCACTGTTTTAGCATAATAAATAACGCGTTTTCTAAATAATTTCTTGAAATATGCAAAAAAAATACAGACTACAAAATTAATGACTGTTTTCACGAGTTTTACGATTTTTGGAAAATTTCGCAATCGAATCGCAAATTTTTTTTTTTGCTATTGAATTTTGAATTAACAAGGTTCTACTGTATTAGTATTTTTATTTTCTACAATTTATTAAAATGTCGATTGATAAATATGTATTCGAACTGAAATATCGTGTGATATTTCGAGTATATTTTTATTACAGTACTTTACTAAAATTCACAAGTTTATCATAGTTGTTTGATAAACTTGAGGATATGCCTTATATGTATGTATTTTATACAACTCAAAAATTCAGGCATTGTGTTTCCTTTTATATACAGCTCTACACTTTACCTCAATGTTGTCTTTGTATGGCAATTCATTTAGTGGTAAATTATTGTAATCAATTTACTACAAGACAGCAAATCATTTTTATCTTCCTGAATTTGAACAATTTTTAATGATTATTTTTACACACTGGAAAAACTGATTTCAGATACTGCATTTGAAAGGATTAAGGCCACCGCTGGAAACATCCTAAAGAGCAAATGCAAATGTAAAAAGACAAGAGAAAGCACATCAACAAGCTCAAAAATAGAAGATGAAGAAGAAAAGAGAGAAGAAAAGAAAAGAATGTCATATACAATAGAAGTTCCCAATGAAGTATTTGCTAAACTAAAAGAACAAGCCAAACTTAAAGACATGGTGACATTTATTGTGAGACCCGAAACAGAAAGTGAAGGAAAAGATAGACCTGCTGAGAAATTATCAGCACAAATAGTAAGATAGAAAAATGTTGAGAATATCGACAAACAAAAAATATTTCAAACTAAGACTTCCACAAAAATTTTCTAGAAAATATCAGAAATTTTTTTACCATTAAAATCACATAAATTAGTCTGTAATTATGTATATTTCTTATTTTAACTGTCTTATTTCATTATTATCTTGAATAATGTATTATGAAATGTATGCATATTTTCCAAATTGCTAAATCAAAACTTTTTCAATTGAAATTTCTTTTTCAGCAAATAATATTGCTCCTGCATTTTTCCCTTTATTATATATATTTTTTTTAAATTTTCACATACATTGATTAAGCACTTGCCAAGCTACAGAGCTGTTTTATGGCATGGTTGCATTTCAATACTTAACGTGGGTCTGGGGGCTATGTGCAAGCACTTTCAAATATGTGGCTTCGAAGCCGTAGCTGCAAGTAGGCCTATTTAATATTTATGTCAAAGGTATAAGTTAAATATGTAATTAACAAATACTATGTATACTGGAAATAATCACGCTATTTATCCAAGGATTAACATTAAGCTCTTTCAAACATGTATCCTTTAGTACCTGCATTAAGCCATCATTTTTTTCTTAAGTTCTTAAGTTGTTTTGCCACTTCATCGATAATTAAATTTTTACCTAAATTAACAAATTAGTCTCGTTCCACATGTATAAACAAAAGATTAGACATTAACTCCCGATTCAAAGTTGATCTAAGCCTATTTTTTAATTTGAAAAGATTCGCTCAAAAGTTACTTGGGTGCAAGGAAGAGTTAATATAAACATAATATAAACAACATCTAAAATACTTTTTCTTCTCTAAACAGTAAACATAATTCTTTTCTTGCAATTCTAATTCATAATCCTCACTGTTTTCTACATCATGATTCACCTTTGGCTTACCTTGTTCATTTTTGACATTTTCATCCCATTCAGTCTTTATGAAACTCTCATATTGGTCTGCAAACTGATTCAGCTCAATTACTAAATAACTTCTGTCAACTTTAGACAGTTTAGCAATACAACATAAAACTTTGCACGGCAACTATCAATTTTGTGATTTCTTGTAATTTTTTGGGGTCCAGCCAATTTCGTCAAAAGCACTATTGAATTTACTTGCATATTTTTCAGATCTTTCATACAGAATGTCGAATTGCCTATCACATCTTTTACCACATATTTGTCGTAACAATCCCTGAACCAAATTCCATGCTGTACTGTAGTTTAAGTTCTTACTTTGCAAA
This sequence comes from Agrypnia vestita, assembly GCA_016648135.1. Taxonomy (NCBI): domain Eukaryota; kingdom Metazoa; phylum Arthropoda; class Insecta; order Trichoptera; family Phryganeidae; genus Agrypnia; species Agrypnia vestita. The sequence goes on from JADDOH010005970.1 coordinate 89,383, forward strand.
TTTAGTCCACTGAGTAATCAAGTTCCTTGCAGTGAATTTAAATTTACAATCAAAACTTCCACCGGATATTACCCACAAAACATTTAGAAAATGAATGAACTTTCCTGGATGAGATTGATCATCACTTCTTAAAAACTCTTCATCTACAATCGATGAAAGAGCCTTGTGTTTACTCTATCATTTCATGTTTTCTGGTTATTTTTCAAGTTTCAGGAATTGGGAATCTGAAATATCAACATTTTTTTGGATATCGGAATCGGAGAATTTAAATCTAAGTAGTTACCTATTCCATTTTCGAAAAGCTTATAAAATTAGTTGTCATTAAATTATATTTTTCATAACTTTAAGAAGCAGTATTTGCGTAAATATGACAAATATGTATTTGAAACAGTAAGAAATATAAGGAATTCGTCACCCCATTTTTACCTCGTCGTAAGGTTAAAATCGTCGTTATTGACTTACGGTGATGGCGTAAGGCTTTAAGACTTGCTCTACAAATGACTCCGATCAATGTTAATGTACCTACTCTAGTATCCTTTGTACAAAATTCCATTTTGTCATATGTGCTGAAATGTCGGTGTTTGATCAGTTATTTTATCGTCTCTATTGTCATTTCCATTTAACCTTATCTTCTCATACAAAAATTGCAAAAAATGTCAGTTCTATCTTGTCGTAAAATTCAATTTGGATTCCCACTTGTCATATCATCAAATAATATTAACAGATCTGTGATGTCATATCGTAGAGAGGCGACTAATCAAAGCAAGCATTGAGATCACGTAACTTTTACGCCTTGAAATATTCATTTTTCATTGGCCAGAAACTGTAACGGATGATGAAACTGTGGTATAACCAGGATTAAATTTGGTATGATTTATCTCTTAAAATATTCAAAAGTTTATCATTTGTTATATATTCTTCTTTTATATAGAACTAATGGTATAGAAAATGAGAGCGAAATGTATATTAATAACAATTTTAAAGTATGACAGATTATTTAGAAGTAGAAAATTTTGTAATACAGTACAAGTAAAGAACGCATTTATTTGATTTTTCTTGAAATGAAATTGTAACTTATAAGAAAGGCACATATCTTTTGAGGAGGCCCGGGGCCCCCAGGGACTGGGGCCCTCGGCGATCGCTGACCAGCCGACCTGGCCAGTCCCCCCCTGATTCATATTAAGTTATAATTAAATTAAAATTTGAATAAAAGTATTATATTTTAGTTAACTGGCAATTTTTTATAGAAAATTACTTGTATGTGTTACAGCGAATTTGTATTTCCAGTTATACTATACTTTCACTAGTAGAAATGTATTTTACCCGGTCGGGCAGAGTGGGGGTAGTGAAATTATGTCAATCAATGAATTTACAGATTCACTACACATTATCTGTGAAAATATATTTTGTCCACGAATACGCGCATTTCTAAAAGCATAGACAATATGGCTAGGCGCGCACTATAAATTCTTCGCCGCGCGGTGAAAAAACGCTGCGGCATAATGATGCACCGCAGTGTTGTAACAAAGGATTTTGAATCGTATTGCGCGCACTTACAACTCGCTTGGGGCGCGGAGGTTAGTCTATTCTGCGGAGGTTAGCGGCAAAATAACGCATCTTTTTAAAGTCTTAAAATATCCATTTAAAATATTTGTTAATTATTATTCTTAAATATTTATTATTAGATTTCGGTTTATGTCTAGTAGAGTCTTTATTGAATGCGATATCATTACTACAATTTTTGCAATGAATCGTTATTTTAATTAGATCTACAGGTACATCGTCCTGTAATATTAAAGGAACGATATTTTTTTTCTGAATTAAGTGAGAAAAGATTGTCATCAAACCATTCTTTGATTGCATTTATATTGTGATTAGCTGCAATAGTAATATCATTGCATGTTTTGTTTTAAAGAATTATTGCAATGTCATCAGCAAATGCTATCTTTTTCTCACGTTATTTAAACACTTGGTTTACATAAATTAAAAATAAGATGGATCTGATAATATTCTCCTGTGGGATTGCAAAATCCAGATTAAATTTCATAGGTAAATGATTTAATTCGATATGTGGATATCTTGTTTGATTCTCGTTCACTTATACACTGTGATATAGATCTGTAATCTCTTTTTGTTGTCTTTGTTTTCTTCAAAAAAGTACCTAGTATTGATAGGAATATCCTCAAGTAATTTAAGAATAAAATAAAATCAAAAAGGTCAATTATTGCATATTCTAAGAAACTTTAGAATAAATAATTGATAACCACAAAATAATATGTAGTAATTAAATTAGTTTGACATGATTTTTATTTTTTTGCCTCGCCTCGAGTAATCCGCCTACAGACTAGGTACGGAAGTTAGATTGGGTTCATCAGTTTCAGTAACGATGCTGAAACTTGAGAGGTTCATGTACCTACTGGATGTTATTTTTTAGTATAATTAAAAACAACATAAACTCTGTTATATGTTTCATTTGTAACAAAGTGGGTCTCTACTTTGTCCCTAAAAAGAAAATATATGCTTGAAAATGTTCATTACGGCGCTTAACTGAATTTATTCTTAGTTTATTTATTCAATCATGACAAAAATTATAACCTAGAAATATAAGTACCCAATCATTTGATGAGTTTAATCGACTGTCTTTTGAATTATAAGATGAAAATTTAAAAAATACTAATCATTGAATATCAAAGCCCAGAGTCCAGAAGTGTGACAGTTCGAGAGACAGAACGCTGTCGCCATAGAATAAAGAATATGCTATCGCTCAAAGGATAAAAATTAGATATACTATCGCTTTGTAGTGACTTTGGACTAGACTAGTGTGGAATGAGACACAAAACGCAAAAGAAATTTTGAAAAACAAGGTCCATGCGCCATTAGAATCTTGTTATAATATAATGAAGAATTGATGCAGCTGAAACTTTCAACACTTCAGCATAACTATTTCAATAATATCCGATATACCGGTATATAACGTGGATATGCACAGAAGAAATGAATAACGCAGTAAGAACATTTTTCACGCAATAACTTAAATAAAGGCCCGGTTGTTTCAAGTTGGTTTAAAATAAAAGTTCGTTAAAGCATAGATTTTTACGAAACGGATGTCAATCTGTCAAATTTAATTTTGACAGTTCGGAAACGAATATAATTTCCTTAGTAAGATGTCAGTTAAAATATTGTATTAATTTCTATTGGTGAAAATCTGCTTGGATGTGATAAGAATGACCTTGAATATAATTTCTCTAAAATCAAGTGAAAATACAGACTCGCACCAAATTCAGATTCAATGTAACATATGCATGAATATAAATATCAGGCGCGTGCAGTGGGAACATTGAAACATGACTTTTTTGCAAACGTATATAATGGAAAAAAAAATAGAAATCAAATATTTATGGTACCGATTTTTATGATATATCAAAATAAAAATATTATGACAACAATTGTGATAGAAATATTACGAAATATATGTTGTATTCTGATTTTTTCCAAATAATTGGTAACATAAAAGTCATGCTGCGATATTCCCACTGCATGCCCCTGATAAATAGGTACTGCATTTTATAAATGTATTTAATGTAAATGTATGTATAATGAAACGCCAGTTGTAAACACTCGCCGAGGCACCCCGAGACAGGTCAAGAACGAGTGTGTACATGACACCCTAATCTTGTCTCGCTTGTTCTCACCTCACCTCGGCGTGTCGGTATTTTGTGCCCGAGTCAAAGGACCTCGCTTGGTCTCGCAGGGCAGAACGAGAGCCGCGCATGTACACACTTGCTTCTTTATTAAAAATATTACATATGAAGCGTAGAACTACTAGCTATAACCCATCAAAAATGACGGTACTTTTACATGCCGGTTCCTAAAGAATAAGTATTTACTTATTTATAGCTGACAACCATGAAATAGTAATGACGACTTTTATCAAAATATTTGGACAATTTTTTTTATATTTCCCCGGCACCGCCATTAAATATATATTTAATGGCACCTACCATTTTATACCCTGGTGATTGTGCGTGCGTAAGACTAACGCGACAACATAATTAATATTATAAATAAAATAGACATCAAAATAAAATGAGAAAAAAATTTCCATACTGGGAATCGAAGCCGGATATCGTACCATTGCACCATGCAGGAGATGCCATCGACTGCAGAGAAAATGTTTATAAGCACTTAGTGTACCTAAAAGCAAATATATTTTAGGAAATATATTTAGCGCTGTATAATATTTGGTTCCCGTCATTGCTAAGTTCTATATGTAGCACATATGATGGCAACTTCCGTAGGTCTCTGCGTTTGAGTTTGCTCACCCGGGGTTCAAGCCCCATCCCCGGTTATTTAATTTTTTTTAACCGTGAATTCGAACGAACTTACGGATGCTACACGAAGTTATGTGGACAGACAGACAGGCAACGAAATTATTATAATTGGGATATAGCTCTAAAACTATAAAGGATAAAATAATATAATAATAATTTCCTCAGCGTGCACACGCTCCCTCCCTTATTAAAAATATTACATACAAAGCCTAAATATTATTTTCGACATTAGAAGTATGATAAAATAATATAATCATAACTTCATCAAAAATAGCAAAATAATAATATTAATCATACCTTGTTCTATTGCGGCTTAGTAGCTTCCAATGACCATCTTGGTGATTACCCACACTTCAAATGATGAAACAAGGATGTACATGGTGAGCTCCTCTAATTTTAAATATTAAAACACCATTATGATTTTTGGAAACATTGTATTTTTGTACAAATTAATTACATATTATGTTGACGTAATACAGAATTCACACATCCGCAAGAAATTATTTAAAGTCATGTTTAAACATTTAAATCACATTGACATTTAATTTAAAATGAAGTAATAATTCGACAACACATATTAAATCAATTTATAAAATAAATTATCTTAAATTCAATGCACTATAACAGGGTGCATCAGAACTTTGTCATCCCAGCCACACGAATAGAGTACGCCTTTACTCGTCTTGTCCCACGATAAACCTCTTACATATTCTAAATGGTTTGAATCTTGGAAAACTAATTTAATGTCAGATTTACTCCCATATTCGTAAACACTAACAGTATTTGAATCACCACTGACAGCCAGCATGTTGGACCTGAAAAGAAATTCCAAATAAGTAATACACACAATGTAGAGGTCTTCCCCACCATTACCGCCACATTCGCCGCTCCGAAGCCCAGTGGGCATGGCACTGATTTCTCATACAGGGGTTCCAAGTTCGATTCCCGGTGAGGTCATAATAAATTATTGTAATTTACTCAAGCCTGGGTGTTTTTGTGATGTGTTATGATTGGGCCTCATGCCGGCCTGTTGAAGCGTTAAAAAAACAATCAACCTACACTGCTAAAACCTGAATTTTGGGTATTCAATATATACGATATGTTTTGCGATATTTGTCAGTTTTTGTTGGTTTATGATTCAATTGAATACTAATAGTGATTTATTAACAAAAATACACGCAATTTTGTTGCGTTTATTTGAAATATGTGTGTGTGTGAAAGTGTATCATATTTATGTGTTATGAGTGCGATTTCCCGTCGTGTGCCGTGCCGTGCAACAAAATATATCACACAGAAGAAGATTATTATTATTAATAGTAGTGTTGTCTCTAATAAACAAATAAAAAAAATATTATTATTTTTCAGAAAATGTTGCGCTGGCAACATTATGGAAATTCAAAAAAAGATTATTTTTTTTTACTTAAATGATAAAAAAATCATTGCGTTTCGACACTTACGATAAAATAATATGAATGTGTGTGTTTTTTTTTAATATACGCATGTTTTCATGGTTTTTTCGTAAAAAGAAAAATCACAAAAAATTCCGAAAATTTACGGCCCACAACAAGTTAAAGTGACATCTGTCAAATTTTTTGTAAATTATTAAGTAGTGTACGGCAAATCACCATGGTGGATTACAGCATTGAACGTGTGCAAATCATCAAATTTTATTATCAAAGTCACTGCTCCGTTCGAAAAACGTTTCGCGCAATATGTGATTTTTATCCTCACCACAACCATCCTACGGAGTCGACTATTTGACGTTTGGTAGCCAAATGCGAGTCAACCGGTTCAGTAAATAATCAGCCAACACCAGTACGTCACCGAAACGAGTCAATCAATCTGCTGAAAACATCGCTGCTGTGCGTAAGAGTGTACGGGAGAACTTGAAAGGCCAAGTTCTCGTCGTACACAAGAACTTGGCCTTTCTGTGACTTCGACCTGGCAAATTCTGCATAGGGATTTGAGTCTGCACCCGTATAAAATCCAACTAACCCAGGAACTTAAGGTAAACGACCGTAGACAAAAGACAATACTGTGTATTCACTGGTTGGGCTCTGGAGCAGTTGGATGGTGACCCGAATTCTGCACGAGCGATTTAAGGGCATGGTCATTCCGCATGCTGGTGACGTGAACTGGTCAACGAGATTGTACGATTTAACACCTTTAGACTTTTTCCTTTAGGACTATCCTAAATAGCAGGTCTATGCAAATAAACCAAACAATTGATGCCCTCAATGACAACATAACAAACGCCATCCAGCAAATTCAGTCAGATTTATGCGGCAAAGACATTGAAAATTGGACCTCCTGATTATGTACCACCAAGCAAAGCCGCGGTGGACAAGTGGACAACGTTATATTCTACACTTAATGCCTTAAAATATACTCTCAAATGAAAAAAAATTTTGTGGATATCTCATAGATAACTTGTTTTAGTTACATTTTAAAATCGAGTGTACTTAATGAATGACCCTATATAAATTCAAAGATAACTCTATTTTTTTTCTGTGTACAGTTTTCTGGGATATTCTGCCGTGTATATGTGACCTCTCTGGCTGACGTTTCGGATCCCATTGCAGGGTCCATCATCAGGACTAATGTCAGGGCACATAAGAATTGTAGAGTATTTAATACAATGTTTATTTTTCATTTGGAAAACATTGATACTTAATGTGAAATAGAAGCATTTTGCATGAGGGTTTAATTATGTAGTCGTGTTAGTTTTACGCTCTAACAATCACCAGTGTGTCTAAAATAGTAGGTGCCACCAACTGCCGGGGAAAAGGGTGTTCAGATATTTTGATAAAAGTCATTATTATTATTTCATGAGTGTCGGTTAATAAAATAAATAATATAAAATAAGTTAATATTCTTTAGGAACCGGCATGCCAAAGTACCGTCATATTTTTTTTTTATGCTTCAACAGGCCAGGTGGCTCAATTACAGAAGCGAAATACATCACAAAACACCTAGGCTTGAGTAAATCACACAGATTAAACTGTGACCTCACCGGGAATCAAACCCGGAACCGATTTTTGACGAGTTACACCTAGTAACATTATTAATATTGAACATTTCTTAATTATTTTAGCACAGATTCACCGTAACGAAAGCTCTATATGTGTAAAAAAAAAAAAAAAACATTCTGCGTACATATAAATATTTTTTTTGGCCGCGACTTGTTGATTAATGCTTATATTTTCTTAATTATTGCAAATAATGTTCAGTTTATTACTTTTATATAAGAACAAAGGCTCTATCTAAGTTATTGTTTTAAAAAAATTGCAGTCTAGCGTATACATTCTAATATAAATGAATAATAAAAACCCACATTTTCACTTAAAAAATGCCGAAATATGCATTTGCAGTGAATGTCCAGCCTTAACAATACTTATGACATTTTTTGAGGTGTAACAATAAATCTTTTAAATACTTACTCCTTATTAAACTCCAACTTGTCTATAGGGAAATCTCTTTTTACACAAAATAGGTTTGATTCTGAGATCGTACTACGGCTGTCAAAAATTTTTATTTCACCATTGTCATAACCAACTGCAAATACATGGTCTGACAGCCAACATACACATCGGGCTGCACAAGCTGGTCCAAAATATACTATAAAAAGCAAATAAATTAAACTAATTAATTTATTAACGTGGACATACAGTTATTTTAGAAAAAAACATCATCTAAATTAACTATAAACTAAAATTAAGAATTTAATATATTTTTGAATTCTCTTATCGAAACATTTAATTTATGTGATGTACAAATTATAAAAAAGACAAGAAATAATCTAGTTACACTTTTCCCTTAGTCACTGCGTTTGAGAAATTCCAAACTTGCTTTTGATAAACATTAACAGTTCTTGCATATTTTGGACAATCGTTAATAAGGGTGAAACATTGGTTTGATGAACTCATAAAAGGTCTTCTCTATATTACACAACCAAACATTAATGATAGAAGGAGCACAGTTTGCATTATGCGATCTGCCTTAAGACAGATATTTTATAAGATGCAATTAATAAAAATCTCAGCTATCTCAGAATTGCCAGGAAAGTAAGAATTATTCAAACAAGATGTTTTTAAAATAGAAAAGCTCGATGATTTACCATTTGCTCTCTTTTCAGTACTCTTTGTATTCCAGAGAGCTACGGATCCATCTAAACTACTGGATAAGAAAACATTTTGTAAATGTGGATTGCAAGCTACATCACTGACTATATACGTATGCGCTGGGCCATACGACGTTGTAGGAATCATGTTTGTTAAGTCCCATATCTGCAATAAAAATTATGTCATATTATTGAAAATAGAAGAATTTTTTTATAAAAAACACCATGTCCATCCTAATAGATGCACATTTATTTCAAAACAGACTTTAAGCCCAGTTGTATCAAGTTGCATTAAAGTAAAAGTTTGTTTAAAGTATAGATTTTTGCATTTTCTACCAATCAAAAACACATTTCCGTAAAAATCTGTGCTTTAAACGAACTTTTACTTTAAGGCAGCACATTCATTTTACAAATCTCAAATTGGGTATTGGGTGGATTTGATCTTTTGATTTGATCTTTCAAGACAGATGTGACAGATAATCTGAACGTAATATCAAATGAATATGATAGGACGTCATACAGATTGTGAATATTCCTAGAGTAGGAAGTATTGATAAAAAGAGGATACTAATATAATTGTCAAAAACCGTAATCTGTCAGGAAACTGCACATAATGGCTGTATTAATTAGAAAATAAATTATAACTCTTTTGAAAGTCATCTGTCAAAATTCGCATTCGTAGAGTATTTAATACAATGTTAATACATATGTTTAATACAATGTGGCTTTGTGACATCTCTAATATTAGCCCAGGCAATGAAGGCCAAAAATGAGCTCATGTCGGAACAAATTAGAGACAAGCTGAATTTTTGACAGTTGTTAGAACCTAATTAGAGGAGTATTTCCTCAAAAGTCCCCGCCCCTCCCCCTTGTGCTCTCTTCCCCAACCCCCCTTAAACATAAAATTCCATGTTTTTGAGTTTTTGCTCATATCTCCGTCATTATTTAAAATATACATATATTTTTTTTACTATTTTATTTCTTAATATCTATTCTTTAAAAAAGCTTATTTAACATTTTTCTGTAAACATAATATTTTCATGACAATTCACTAAAATACTTCATTTAGTTAATATTAAACATTAACAATAAATTTCAAGCTTTTTAGGTACGGCCCATATTCTGTTATTATTTAAGTAAAAAATTATATTTTTTACCTTTTTATTCCTTAACATCTTTATTTTAAATTATTTTCATGAGAATTCATTAGTTAAAATTTAGTTAAAATAATTTTAATCCTTAGAATATCAGCCAAATAAAACAAGCTTGACCTTTTTTCTAGACTTACTATTTTATTCGTAATTACCTGAATTATTTGGTCTTTTAATTTTTATGTTTAGAAAAATGTAAAAGTAGATCGAAACAATTTTTAAGCATTTCAGCAGTATTCATATAACTAGTATTCGAGCGTGAACAATAATAAGTGCGCAGCTAAGTCTCCCCTCCCCTCCCTACACCCTTTTTTTCGCCCCTACACATTGGATTAACACTTACACTTCGTCTTTTGTATGGGTCCAGACATTTAATCAACATGCTTTCTTCAATGGGTGTCTGTGCGTCCTATTATGAAGCATCAACATATTATTATAATGCATTGATAAGTACAGGATCGCCAAAAATAAATGAAGGTGCCTTTCTCCAACATGTTTTTGACAACGCTGATTCGAACATTGAATGGCCTAAACACTTTTCGCACTATAGGTGGAATGCAATGTATTGCACCAGCTACCAAAGTAGAAACTGAAGTGAAGATTAAAAAGCAATACTCTGGATCATTTAAAGCCCCTGAGAGTATAAGGATACGAGCGTACACAAAGAAAAATGTACTTAGGGGATTGAAGAATATTAATGTCAAAGATTACAGCGAAATGAAAGCTGCCATGAATATTTCCAATTCCATAATAACAACTTAATTCCCTTTAAACTACATTTGGCTTTCTGGGTCACTTGTTTTTGAAGGCGTCCGAGATTCTCGCTTCTGCAGAAATTGATAGCGAAATCGCTAAGATAATTGTAAGGCTAGGGGGTTTTTACCTCCTTATTTCGTTTACGGGCTCTGTAAGATATATCATGGAAGAAAGTGGACTTGAAAGTTTGTGGGCTATAGTGTATGGTCAGAATATACTTACAGGCACTTACCTTATACGAAATCAACCCATTTATATGTACAAAAAATTATGGAAATCAATTACAACTGACAGAAAGAGAGCTAGAGCTGTTTACAATAAAATGATTATTTACAGTGGGACGTAGTGGCAAATTTTGGTCAATATGAGTACTGAGCAATGCCTTATGCGCCCAATGAAATCTGTCGGAGGTTTGATGCATGATATAGGCATCACAGAAAGTACACTTTCTAAATGGATACATGGAACCCCCTATTTTGTAAAGGTACATGAAGCCTTGGAAGACTTTTTGGGAAGTTCCATTACATTCAATGAACAACATGTAGAAGTTAGGGATTCGAGGAAGAAGCGAGACTAGTTAGATATACAAAAGTTTACTTCATGGTTTCAAGAACAAAATGAATTTACAAAGGAATCGGGAGAACATCTATCTTTGTCATCTGGTTGTGTATCATAAAATGCGCGGAAAAAAAACTTCTTTGAGTTGCAGTTACACAGAAAAAACAAAGTGAAAACTCATGCCAAGCTAAGGATGGTGAAGGTTCAAAAGAAGTTATAGTCAATCCTCTACAGTTTTCAACAGAATTTTATGCATTTGCTATAGTTCTATGAAACTAAAAGCTATCATACGAGTTAGCTGTTAGGTCGCCATCTATATTTGATGATGTGTCACTCCGTAAAGGAATAAAATCTTCATTGATGAAGATATTTGAAAATGATTTACAAAATTATGTTGATTTTCATGATGCAGAATTTTCACTAGACGGGAATTTTTAATTCATAATGTGAGCTGGCTAAACGATTCAACTTACGGAGGAGTTGTAAATGAGCTTTAAATGATCCAGAGTATTGCTTTTTAATCTTCCCTTCACTTTCTACTTTGGTAGCTGGTGCAATACATTGCATTCTACCTACAGTGTGGAAAGTGTTTAGGCCATTTATGTTCGAATGTTGATATCAGTGCTGTCAAAAACATGTTGGAGAAAGGCACCTTCATTTACTTTTTCGATCCTGTACTTATCAATGCATTATTATAATATGTTGATATGTCATAATAGGACGCACAGACACCCATTGAAGAAAGCATGTTGATTAAATGTCTGGACCCATACAAAAGACGAAGTGTAAGTGTTGATCCAATGTGTAGGGGCGAAAAAAAGGATCTAGGTCTTACAGCTATTATATAGTGATTAGAGGTGTGGGGAGGGGAGACTTAGCTGCGCACTTATTATTGTTCACGTAATCTACGTGTGATTCTGAATACTCACCCTCGAATACCAGTTATATGAATACTGCTGAAATGCTTAAAAATTGTTTCGATCTACTTTTATCGAATAATGCATAACTAATGAGTCAAAATTACGTTTTTCTAAACATAAAAATTAAAAAACCAAATAATTCATGGAATTACGAATGAAATATTAAGTCTAGAAAAAATGTCAAGCTTGTTTTATTTGGCTGATATTATAAGGATTAAAACTTGACCTCGTTTTAGAGATTTGAATCAGGGATAACCAAAATATGAGCGGTAATTCAAAAACCAGAATTTTTGTTAATGAAAATTTTAACTATTTTAACTAAATTTTAACTAATGAATTCTCATGAAAATAATTTAAAATAAAGATATAAGGAATAAAAAGGTAAAAAATATAATTTTTTACTTAAATAATAACAGAATATGGGCCATAACTAAAAAGCTTGAAATTTATTGTTAAAGTAATTTAGTGATTTGTCATGAAAATATTATGTTTACAGAAAAATGTTAAATAAGCTCTTTTAAAGAATAGATGTTAAGGAATAAAAAAGTAAAAAAAATATTTATTTTGCTTAAATAATAAGAGAATATGGGCCATAACTAAATTATTTTAATAAAAATTTCAAGTATTTTAGTGAATTCTCATGAAAGTATTATGTTTATAGAAAAATGTTGAATAAGCTTTTTTAAAGAATAGATATTAAGGAATAAAATGGTAAAAAAAATATAAGTGTATTTTAAATAATGACGGAGCATATGAGTATATGAGTAGCATATGAGCAAAAACTAAAAAACTTGGAATTTTATGTTTAAGGAGGGGTGGGGAAGAGAGCACAAGGGGGAGGGGCGGGGACTTTTGAGGAAATACTCCTATAATTAGGTTCTAACAACTGGCAAAAATTCAGCTTGTCTCTAATTTGTTCTGACAAAAAACCTTCATTGCCTGGGCTATATAAGGATCAAATAATTATCGTAGAGAAAAATTTCGCCAAACTTGCAAAACTTACGTTCATGTAAAAAGGGTTACGTATGTAGCACTACGCAGTTAAAAGGTCAGGCGTTAAAGTTTGCACATTTCTCTTTCGTTTTATAGTATTGTATATTTCTCGATATCATTTTTTGTGCTTAAATAATACATGTTTGAGCGAAACTAGCGCCATTTTTAGCGGGAAGTGATTAAACTAATTCCAATATTGAAGGTATAACAGCCTCTTAATGTGAAATAGAATCATTTTGCATGAGGGTTTAAAAAACTTTGCAAGTACTTGCAAAACAGCATGCCGATGTCAACTCTCAAGAGTTGCAGCAAGAAGATGCTACACATAAATTTATGTATTGTCTTAAAAATATGTCTATAATAAAACTTCTAATGCAGCATAAAAAATGTTTATAATAATTTTTCTCTCTAACATAGATACACTTCTCAAACATCGATGTCATATTAGGATCGCAAAGCAAGTACATATTACAATGTATTATACAACCGAGTAGCTTGTTGGCCTTGTGGTTAGGACACTCGCCTCGGGATCCAAAGGTAGCGGGTTCGAACCTCACTCCAGACTAGCAAGTCCTATTTTAATGCTAGTCCTATTTTCATAGCACAAGCATTTAGCTTAGTTTGAAAATAGTAAGAATATTGATGTGACACGTATTCCGTGTTCAGATCTCTATTTTTTTTTTAAATAATAATAATAAAAAATTTATTAATTCTGGTTGTAGTAAAAAACAAATTAATTTTCTTTTTTTACATATTTAAAACGTAAGACATAAACGTAATCGCAGGAAATTTACACCCTTTTCCACATGGCATTATACCAGACAAAAATTAATTTCATTCATTTTTTCTTTGCACGAATTTAAAACGAAATTTGATCCAAATATTACACTATAAACTGAATTTGAAATAAAATTACATTATTCCACATAGTCATTTCTTGCATCCAAACATCGAAAATTTAATTTGAATGAATAATTCGCCTATTAGCCAGTGAGGTTTAAGATTATTTATTACATTGGTATTACAAAGTATCGATTTCTATTTATATCTATTTACAACACGCTCACATGCGACGTTGTCAGATCAAATTATTTTTTTTTCTTGTAACGAAAAAACAATATGCATTTGGATTAAAATTCAATAATAAATTTATATTAAACTAGTTAAAAACCTTATAACATTTAAAAATCCAAATGCTGATCCAGAGATCATGGCTTAAGCTGGAGAACGCCTCCTTCTTGAATTATACAGTTATGGTAATGTGAAAAGTAAGTACAGTGAAACTCGCTTAATAAATTCACTTTTAATAAGTTTTCCTGCTAAATAAGTTTAAATTCTGTGGTCCCGAAAAAGTCCCATACAAATCCCATATTTTTTTTAGGCTTAATACGTTTCCCGCTTATTTTCGTTTCTCGCCTAAGTAGTGAAAATATTTATTGCCGAACTCAATTTATTCATACAAAAAAAACTTCATAATACGTTTTTCGGAAGACGAAATTTTGTTCAACAATCCTAAAAATGAAAAATGGGCGCAATAAAAATTAAGTGGTTTTGGCAGCGTCACAAATGTTTTAGCCGCTGAAAAAACCCTGTAGTATTTGAATAGGCTAATAAAATAATATTTAATGAATAAATTTATCCGGCGATTATTTACGATAATTTTTTATATAGTCGCCTAAACGAAACTGTTTTCATTTAGGATGTATTTTTTCGAGGAAACAATCGGGAATATTAAAAACGTAATATCTCTTATCGTTTTCTAAGGCCGGTGTCACACTAGGTGTATCATCCGTCGCGTCTTTGACGCCGCGGAATGCCGCTACTACGCGGATCATCGATCGTTCCGCCGGCGTCTGTTCGTTTCCCCGCTCGCGGAACTTACGTCAACGTAAAATCGGTGACGTCACGTCTCGTGTTTTTAATTGCAACGCGCCACATTTGACAGATTATCCGCATGTGTGTTTGTTCTCCGCGCGGTCCGCCGCGGAATATAGGTACTATGTGACTGCTAAGAGCCTGTCCAGATGACACGTTTTACGCGCGAGTGCACTTGCTTGTAGACACTCGCGCGTTCTCGAGATACTGGTGCTACAAACATCCCGTCCAGATACTGACGCGCGTTTGCTCACTCGCGCGTAAAACGTTTTTAGACAAGTTTTTTTAATATAAAACAGAGTTTTTAATAATTGTGGAGTCATTGATTTTGCCATATGCGCCAACATCTACTGAAATAAAACAATAATTTGCATATCTGGATGCAATATAAATTGAAACGCGCGAGTGGTCTCGCGCGTAATACGCGGTATCTGGACGCAATAAAAATTGAAACGCGCGAGTGGTCTCGCGCGTAATACGCGGTATCTGGACGCAAAAATTGAAACGCGCGAGTGGTCTCGCGCGTAATACGCGGTATCTGGACGCAATAAAAATTGAAACGCGCGAGTGGTCTCGCGCGTAATACGCGGTATCTGGACGCAATAAAAATTGAAACGCGCAAGTGGTCTCGCGCGTAATACGCGGTATCTGGACGCAATATAAATTGAAACGCGCAAGTGGTCTCGCGCGTAATACGCGGTATCTAGACGCAATAAAAATTGAAACGCGCGAGTGGTCTAGCGCGTAATACGCGGTATCTGGACGCAATAAAAATTGAAACGCGCGAGTGGTCTAGCGCGTAATACGCGGTATCTGGACGCAATTGAAACGCGCGAATGGACTAGCTCTAAATTCGGTTGCGGATTTGACGCGACAGAAGAAACGCATAGTGAGGCGCCGGCCTTAATGAGTTAAAATTTAGATAACTTAAATAAATTTCTTTTAAAATTAAGGTTTGTACATAGGTAGTGACATACCTACATAAGTTATATCATGGTTCCCTTTAGTATGGTTATTAATAAAATATTTTTTGACAGTGCTAAATTTTTTTTGTTTTGGTGGTTTTAATTGTTTTCTAACCCTCAGGTACTATTCACATAGGTAATATTTTACAAATGTATATATTTACCTGCTTATTTTTTAAAAATAAAATGTCCTTAAATTGTCGTATCGTAAACGGAAATTCAATTAAAATACAAAATTAGAAAGTGTAAATAATATATGAAAAAAATATTGAATCACTGTTAATATGTTTTCACGCCTAATAAGTTTTTATTTGCTGGTCCCTTGAAAAACGTATTAAGAGAGTTTCACTGTATTGTGTAAAATTAAGTTAAAAGTACATAAGTAATTGCGTAGCTACCACCAACAGAAACAGCATCACGACAACATTTGTTCTGAACCTATCAACAGGTTCAGCAGTGGTATGGGAATGAACAAGGTGCAGAGCAATGGGGATGGAAAAGAAACAAGAACGGGTTAGTTCCTATCACCACACTTGAGCCCTCAGCTCCGGAAAGTTTGTTAAAACTTATTTCTTCCAAATGCAAAAAGAGACGTCAGAAAGCCTGTGGATGCAGAAAGGCTGGGTTAAAGTGCTCCGCTATATGCACGAATTGTAGTGGTACCTGTGATAACTCGCAGGCTCCATTATAAGGTAGAGATGAAAAGGAAGAAACGGAGACCATTTTCGAGCAAACGTATGATGAAATAGAGAACGAATAGGATTGCGACGAAACTGATAATCGCATCGCGGATGATGTGGAAGAAATTTCGGTCTAAGGCGTTTCGATCGGTAGGTACTAAAGACAATGAAATCGCAACACCCGGTCCTTCAAGAACAGCGAAGCAAAGAATGTGCTAAATTTTGGAATAGTGAATTGCAAGTGGATTAGGCCTACTGGGGATACCACGATAAAAAAACGCACTGCTCGCTCTACCTCAAAGTGGTGTGGAAATTAGTTTTTTGGCCAAAACTCGTGTTTAACTTCACTTTGCAGCGCTCGTACGACAAAGCTATTGATTTTAGAGAAAAAAAGGTTATTACATAAATTGTAGGAAATTTTCTCTAGTTTTATTTTGTATAAGATGTTTTTATCATAAAATAAGTCGGAAAGGAGATATTGTCAAAAAACTGTTTTTTGGCGCTATTTTTCCAAAATGGCAGCGAGAGCGGCAAAGATACGAGGTGGAAAAGTTGAAATTCGGAAAGAGCACATCGATATCTATAAAATTACCCATTTTCAAAACTCCCAGAAAACTTTCCAGGTAAAACTATCAAATGACTGGACTACCATACAATGTTACCAGTTGAAGGTTTCATATGAAATTCTAATAATTTCAAAGACAAAAAAAACTGCAAAGGACGTACATTTAAAATGTACCAAATTTATATACCTACTATGTATATTTATTCGGTTTCATTGCTTGATTCATTAAATTAATCAATAGAAATGACATTTCCAATGAAAAACTGTGTTGATGGGAGCAATGGTCCAATATAAACTTACTTTGATACAATTATCAGCACCTCCAGTTACAGCAACATCCTCACCAGGGAAGAGGTCCACTGCAAGTATAGCATCATCATGATCCGAACAGCCTGCAGCTGCAGACCAAGTTTCTTGTTCATTTCCAGTACCACTTATTTCACTCCAAATTAACCCTTTTATCCAAATTCGTAGGTCGCCTTTGTCATCACAAACAACCATCTGAAAATACAGTATTATTAAGTTAATGAATAATTATCTGCAGTTATCTTATTATAATTGTCATTTGGAGGTGTAATCGCCATCAACATCAATTACTGCTTCCCTTTTGCTTGAAATATGGTTGATTCTGCGGGTGAAGAGTGTTCAGTCTTCTTGTGGTGCAACATTTGTCAACTTCCACAGCCGCCAGAAGGAGCAGGTCATCGGAATTTCAAGAATGACCTTTCCTAACTTGTCATCTAAGCTGGCATCACCAACTTTGAAATGAACAAACCACTCTCGACATGCCCTTCTGTTAATTGTTCCTTCACTGAAAAGATCGTTGAGTTTGCAAAATGATTTAGCAACTTTTCACCCTTTTTTAAAGGTACAGCATAGCATGGCGCATATGTGTATGGTTTTCGATATGCACCTTAATTTTCTAGCCCTATTAATAGGGTTAGGAAATTATGACAAAAGTAAATTTAATGTCAAATTTTTAAAAAAGGCACGAAACACTATGATGAATAATTACGCATCAACCCAACATTACAAGAAATCTTGATATTAAAGTAGGCAGATTAATTTATCTTCTCCCTTAAGGCCCCACACCACGGTTCGTGCGCAGTATGAGGGTGTATTTTTCATAATTATTTTCAAGCAAACGATACGTGGAATTTTTTTTATTAATACTTATAGACAATATATGCATATAGAATGTGGAGAATGCATATAGAATCTAAATGTGGAGACCTGTTATTGGCCATCTATATTGTATCAATGTTTTCTATGCTTTTTTTTTGTGCTGTTGGTCTTCCATAAACATTAAATAAAGAAATAAATAAATAAATAAATAAATAAATAAATAGAATACTGTATACAAATTTTTGAACTCAAATCTAAAGTATAGTTTGCGGTGTACGTTGCTTCCAAGAGAACACTCTGACGAAATTGCTGCCCGGCAGTTGACAGCGATTAAGCCATACGGTTCATCAGAAAAATAAAGCCAACGGACCAGCGAATTTTATTTCCGATTTTTGTGGAAAATTTTAATCATTCATAAAAAAAAATAGAAGGGGGCCCTTTATAAAAAGAATCCCCACGTGGTGCCATAGAGACTGGATTTTCGAACAGTTTAAGACTTGGTGCATGCAAATCGGATGTATAGTTTTTTTAATATGTTGTCAACCAGGTTGAAAAACATAGTTTCGAGAAAAATGCATTCAAAATTTTACTGAAGGATAATTCAACATACAAACTAAATTTTTTATTTGTCTTTTTTTTTTCACCATTAGTCAACTATTCCTGGACCATACAACAACTTCTCAACATCCAGAGACTCATCAACAAAGGGTGGCCAGGTAGCAGACCCGTTCGACAGCCAGTATATGTGACCTCTCTGGCCAACGTTTCGGATCCCATTGCAGGGTCCGTCATCAGGGCTGATGTGATGAGTGTGTGTTGAAGTATAGGTTAAGTATTGCCTTGCAATACCGTACCGAAGTCAGGGTGTCTCCAAGTTTGTGTTATGTTAAGTACAGTCAAACTCGGTTATAACGAGCTCGGATATAAAGAGATCCCGGCTATAATGAGAAAAACTGTGAATTCATTTTGATTTGCGCATATTCCCATACAATCGGTCTCGGCTATAAGGAGCGCGATTCCCGGATATACGGAGCAAATTTTAGAAACTCTACAGACATATTTGCTTGGGTTGCAGAAAAAAGACAAACACGTACTCGTAACAATGAACTTTTTCACTTTGCTTTTAACGCGGCTCACACTTAATTAGGGTTCATTTTATGATGTACACAAACTTCCACGTGCGCAGGCAAGCAATAGTTTACTGAAGGTCGAGAATACTGGTCATATAACTCCGATTATTGGGGGTTTCCAAAATGTTTATGGTGAAAGTTTATTTTATGCAGTTTATTGTATTAGCATTTAAAAGCCTAATCAGTTAAAAGCGAATTGTTCTATCCGAAACATGTTCACTAACGCACGAAAGTATCTCTAGGTTCTCGAAAAAGTCGAAATTATCGGCGTCAAAAAATCTGTAAAATCGTCTTCTACAGTTCCATCGCTCTGGAAAGATAAGGATGTTTATTTTGCTGCCTTTGAAAATAACATCACACAATCAAAAAAAATTGTAAAAAAAGTGAATCCCGGATATAAGGAGTCCCGGCTATAAGGAGCAAATTTAGTCGGTCCCGTCGCGTTCCTTATAACCGAGTTCGACTGTATTTTTTCAATTTCAATTTTTATTTATTACATAATATGTACATTACAAACATTCTGTTCAATGCATACATATTATTAACTTACATCTAAAAATATACATATACACATATACATACACATCCATATACACATATACATAAACACATATGTATACATACATACACATATACATATACATACATACATTGTACTGGATTGCAGTACCATGTCGAAAGCAGGGTGTGTGTATCTTGATGTAGTGTGTTGTATATCTACTAACGGATGTCGGACTGTGCGGATCGTCGATTTGATTTATCCTGCAGCACTGGATACCACGAAGTTTTTAACTTAAGACCATCATCCCTATTAATGTTTACCGGGTGCTTGTATATTTCAATTGCTTCTTTGACCAGGCGCGTGTGGTGACTTTTGGGCTTTCCTAAGCTTTTCGGCTCAAATGAAAAATGGTGACCCGTATCTAGAAAGTGCTCAGCCAATGCAGATTTTTCCGGGTGACCGAGTTTGCATGCTCGTTTATGCTCATCAACCCTCTTTGAAATCGTGCGTGCTGTTTGTCCCACATACACTTTGTCGCAATTTTGACAGTCGAGCCTATAAACTCAGTCGGTCTCAAGGGGATCCCGATCCTTCGCTGGTCTTAAGAGGTCCTTAACCTTGTTGTTTGTGCCGAACACTGTATTAATCTTCCGTTTCTTGAGCGCTTTGGCAATCCTGTCTGTTACATTATGGATATAAGGCAAGAAAGCAATCCCTTTGATCTCAGCTTGTGTTTTTCTCAGAGCTCAGCTTGTGATTTGGCTCTTATGATGTGCCATATCTGCCGTCTTTGGTAGCCATTGCTTTCTAGCGCGTCGCTCAGTGTACAAATCTCCTCCTGCAGATGTTCTTCTTGGCATATTCTTTTAGCTCTCGTAGCTAAGGTATTAATTAAACCTCTCTTCTGCGCTGGGTGGTGGTGGGAATCTGCATGTAAGTAGCGGTTCGTATGGGTCGGCTTCCTGTAGACTCTGTGCCCGAGACTACCATCTGTATTCCTTTTCACTTCTACATCCAGAAATGGTAGTTTATTTTCTTTTTCTATCTCCATAGTGAATTTTAATTTCTTGTGCAGCGTGTTGAGATGTTCGAGAAAGTCCTGTAGTTTTTCTTTCAGAGAGGTCACATATACACGGCAGAATATCCCAGAAAACTATACACAGAAAAAACAATTTTCAATTTTTTTTGGCTTAATGGGATTCCATGCAGTGCACAATATATGCAATTCTTCTAAATGTTGATGGAAAACCTCTTTGCTTCAATGGCGATCAAATATTTTCTAAGCAATTGCTTTCGATAATAAAATTTTAATCTTTGTATTATGCCATGATCACAAGGCTGCAAAATAATTGTGGTGTTTAGAGGCAAATATATAAGCATCACAGCTCTCGATTTTACATCAGGGTGAGCGGGACAATTATCAACGATGATGGCAACTTTTTGTTTTTCGCATAAAAAACACTTTAAGCCAATCAGCGAACCTTGTTGCTGCCATCTGCGCTTTTTTGTTCACTACATACTCAACATTTTTATAGGTAATTTTTTACATTTCTAGACATTACCTCGACATAGGTAAATTTTTTAAATATATTTTTAATGTTTATAGCGTTAACTTTGTGGATTGACATAATTATTAATTTGAGGAAACTAATAAACTTTGTATAAACCACATTGACTTAACTTTGATAAAACACACACACTTAGTATAAACCACAATCAGTGTGGTTTATACAAAATTACCTAAATTTCTCAAATTTAAATGTTTTCACATTTTTAAAATGTCTTGGTTTTATACATTTTCCAATAATAGCTGGAATAAGCTGTTCAGAACCATTTGAATCGCATGCTACCATCCCTTTTATCCTCTATTTGGGTTTTTCGCCCCCAGAATACTGTTATATTGTCCCTTAAAGAATAAAGTTTATCAGGTAAGCAGCGATAGAACAAGTCAGTTTAAAAGACATCTCTCGCCTCATATTCGTTAAGCATATAAGACAACGAGGATTGCAGACTTTTGAATATTGTAACTTAATTAGCTTCACCGCAAACATTTTTAAACACTGTGGAAATTCTCTTCTTGAAAATTCCAATCAACAGCCTGGATTCGCAGTAAATTCAATTTCCATTTGCAATGCAAACAAATTGGCTTATTCCATTAATAAAGCATGGAAACATTTTGAGACCTAGTTTTTTGAAAAAACAAGCAACCTTTGAATCTCTGGTCGTTCTCATTCGTTTTCTATCTGGCTCAAATATTGCTGCAAGTTAGTCTCCGTTCTTTATAATCGTTGACAATACAGCGTTTGCGATTCCGAACTCTTTACATAATATGTCTGTTTTCGATCTGCCTTTTTCATCTACTGCCTTATGTTAACTTTATTTTCACTTTAAGCAAAATAATGCACTGTTTACCCCCGATTTTCTGCAATTATAAAAATAAGGGAGACGAATTTATAAATTTATGATTATTTTTAAACTAAACATGAAATTCACAATTTTTAATACACGTAACTGAAACTTCTGGTTAGTGTTTTCTGGGGTATTATGCCATGTTTATACAACTTTTTTGGCTGATGTTTCGGATACCATTGCAGAGTTCATCATAGTGTGGTTGTACGTGTTATGTTGTACTTACATACATATTGGTTTGCAGTACATAGTCGAAAGCAGGGTGAAACATTCGCCCGTATTCTGAAAAAAACAATATTGGGATCCAAAATCTTTATTCCAACACTTAATAGATGAAAATTAAAAATAAAAAACAACACCCTCTGACCACAACATTGACGTAGGTATATGTCGGTGCTGTAGTCAGAGGGAGAAAGAAGTACATGACAGTTTTCTGTCAAACGTCAAATATAAAACAGTCCAACAATATTTCTCTTGTTTATGGTCCAACGGGACAATGTCAATTTTGGCATAATTTTACATCAGGATGCTGTGGGAGAAGAAATTAATAAGTGCATATGAAATAATCTTTTTCCTATAAGCTTTAAATACAGCATTAGTAATTATTTGATGTAATTTTAGTAAAAACATGAGAATTGTGAGGTTACATTTGCCGCAGAACGAAGCTGTCAGACCAGACCGGAGAAATCAGACATCGCAAATAAAGGTGTTTACTTTGATAGATACGTGAAAAATATAAAAATCTTCTTAAGTACGAAGAACACCGAACACCGACGTATACCTGCGTCTCATTTACTTTTTATTTTTATTTTCGTCTAAAGTGTTTGGATATAGATCTTAGATATTGCTATTTTCAGAATACGGGCGATTGTCAGTGTTGTGTTAAGTACTGGCTAGCAATACCGCGTTGAAAGCAGGGTGTCTATGTTTATGTATTACATGGCAATACCATGTATTATAGTTTGTTGTTCCCCACAATATAAAATCTTTTCGTGTTTGGTGATTTTTTTATTTTGTGTTACAGAAAACAAATATTGAAATTCCATAGTATTTTCTCAAAACCAAAATATTTTTTTGTATTTTTTGTGTTCTCATGTTACATTTATGTCAGAAATTTGTTTTATATGTTGTATTCTCATACATCTAATAAAATTTACTTACTGTCACATAAAAACATGTCAAATACATTTAAAATACATAGGTACTAAAAATGACACATTTGTTGGTCAATATTATTAATAAAACAGGATAAGTAACTAACCTTTGAAGAATCTGACAAGAAGCGTCCGTCCGTAACAGAGTTTTCCATAGCTGTACTCATTACATTTTCCTCAACATTTGTAAGAAATTTTCTGGGCGAATCAGCAAAATCGACCATTCCTTCCCAATACCGCCCATTTTGATCTGATGCACCGACCAATGTTGATCCATCTAAAATCAATAAAAATATTTCCATTATAAAATATTTATATATACTATACTATATTATTTAAAGACTTACTTAATACTAACTAAATTGCTGATCGGTAATACGATCATATTGGCATACATGTTTATTTATTTGTAAAATTCAATTGAAAAGATCGCAAACATTTATTAAAAACAAGTGATCCTTTCCCTGCATTGCTGGAATCAAAATATAGTTAAAACTCCAAGCAGTAAAAGGTGATATATCTTGGGGTTGGGTCACTATGTACTATATTCCTCTTATAGTCCTACAGTCATTGTATATACATATACATAGTCTATTATACATTTATAATATAGGTGGGAGTTTTGTGCAGGGTCTGATTAAAGAGTAACTGTGGGCAGTCCTAAGCATGTGAACCTTCAACTTGCAAACTTTCAAAGTCAAACATCTGTGTCCAATTATTAAAAATAATTTATAAGCAAAATTCATAGAATCAAAAGTACTTATATGCAAAAATTATTCTGAAATTTTAAATTTGGCAGCAATGCTTAAGGTACATGTTCACATCTCTGCACGCTTAATAGCATGCAGAATCCAAGCTTTCAGTAATGTTTGCAGCAGTCAAGCGCAGCCTTCATTAATGAGTGTATTTATTTAACCCCAGCACTACTAGATGTTGGATCCTAAGCGAAACAGTGGTGATGGATTTGAAGCAAATCGAACAAGCAAAGGAGCTTCCAGAACGAAACTCATTTGAATGTAGAGGACTTATGTCAACAAAAATTGATTTTGACTGGTCACAAGTTGCAAAAATTGTACAAGAACAGAAAAATGACGAGATTTATTTAATCAGGATCATTATTACTTTAATATTTTATGAGTTATTAATATTACAATTACTAAACACTTATTATTTTACGAATAATACGAAGCAATTCAATGGCGGCAAAAAATCTAGTAAAATCATTCTAAACTTAACTTTAAAAAAATGTAAATCATATTTTATACATTACCCGCGTGGACATCTATAAAGTTAAGAATTCTGTGGGTATTAATTCCTTGATAAACTTTATATAAATCGGCATTTAAATTAGGTGGGTGCAAATCAGAAGTCATCATAATATTATATGTATATTATTTGCAAAAGTCTTATAATAATATTAAACGGTTACAAGACTAAAAGGGTTCAAAAATATACTGAACACATCCGACAGGCCCGTTCGCCAAAAGTCATAGAAAAATGACTAACAGAGATTGAAAATTTGTTGGACACATGAAAACACCATAGAACATAGATAGGTACTATTAAAGCGCCCTGTACAACCCTGGCAGAGGTTGGCCCAATTTGTACAGGGGGTTTTGGCGCAGGTTGGCAGAGGTTGGTGAAGTTGTCGGTTTTTCGAGCACACATCAAAGGAACAATAGCGTCGCTCAGCCGGAATCGGCCGTTATTTAGTTCGTCACCGTCCGCTGGCTGGGTTGTACGTCTATCGTTTCTGAGATCGCCGAAATGTCGTTATCGTGGTGCAATGAAGAGACATTCAAGTTACTTGAATTATTATTATTAGTATGAACAGAAATTAATTATGCACACAATGAATGAGTTTTATTTTTCTGATAATTTCTAAAACATTGATTTAGGGCCGGTAGTAAACGTAACTCGAGTTTAACCTCAAGGTTTCGCGAAATAGCCCAAAAACACTTGTTTCACGACATATATTAGATTAGAGATGTTGCAATTGTGTAAACTAAAAATCATAGACAAACGCACGCTCAAATAATTTTGCATGTAGCACACGTCTAGCGAAGGGAAAAACTTCATTTCAAAATGAAGACTACAACACACACACGTTCACCAGTTTGAAGACTACAAAGTGTACACTACAATTGTAGTAAAAACTACTTGAAGTGAAGTAATTGTAGTGAAGTAATTGAAGTGAAGTAAATGAAGTGAAGTAATTGTAAAAATAATGAAGTGAAGTAGTGAAGTAATGAAATGAAGTATTTTTTTCCCAAATATTTGAAAATATCGTCGTATATAAAATATTTATATATGACGATATTTTCTCCAAATTAACATTTGGTGACCTAAAAAAAAAAAAAAAAGGTCGCCAGGCCAAATTTCTTCGTTCGATTCCAAAAAATTTTCAAACCATGGGGGGGAAGGGGTTGTTACAGTTTCCAGAGATTTCTCCGTTTAGCTACATCAACTTCCCAAAAATTTCTTCATAGCTCCCAAAATTTTTCAAACCATGGGGGGGGGGATTGTTTCAGTTTCCAGAGATTTCTTCATATATCTACATCAAGTTTCCAAAAATTTCACGTAAAAAATACACTTTTTAAAATGTGTTTCTCATACATTCGATAACTTTGAAGTGTATGTACTTTGTAGTGTTCACTTTGAAATGAAGTGTACTATTTGAAGTTTATACTTTCAATAACTTTGGTGTTTGTAGTTTGTAGTATGCACTACACATCAAAATGTGCGAAGTGTGCACTTCAATGTAGTGTAGTACTACATTGTAGTAGTGGGTACAGAGCGGACCCATCAATAATCACGTCATTTAAACGTCATTTGACAGTGCCGACAGCGCATTAATAAATTCCGTATCCGATTGTTGATAAATAATGATACAAAGTAAGTATTCATGGATTTAACGGTATTCAAAAGTTTACGTTGTTGATTAAATGGCAATAAACACTGATAACAATGTTTTTTTCAGAGAAAGCAAGCAAATTTTTCGACAGATGACGTTTATATCGTCAGGTCTGGATAAAAACAATGCTGTTTCACTAAAGTAAGAAGTAAAGATGTCAACAAGAATATGGAAGAGTACTAATGGACCGCATTACGCAATGAATATAATGCTTTGTGGCTTTGCGCCTAGCAAAATGCATACTGTCTGACAGATTTTCGAAATAGATTCGAGAATATTCATTTTGTTTTGTCTATGGCCCAAGTGTGCAGTTGTGAAACTAATCATCTCCGAAATATCAAATACTTTTCTAACTTAAATCCTACAAAAATATCTAAGTATTATCAGAAACAGTAATATAAAGTGATAATCCACACCCAAATAAATAAACAACCAGCGATTCTAAATGATTAAGTGGAAAAAAGTGAGTCAATAAAAGTGATAACTACCTACACCGAACCCAGCAATCAACTGTCAAAACAAATCGCTCAGGGTATATATACTACTCATACAAAAAGAAATAAAACCAACAAATTACATCCACACGTGCCCAAAATGATCTGCTACAAATGTAAGAGTACTATCCCTTCCGAAGACAATATTAACTGCAGTGCATGCCATAATAACTTCCACTACAAATGCGGAGGCCTTTCCGAAGGAAAGTTTATCGGAATGCTCGCTCCAAACAAAAATAAATGGAAATGCATCACATGCAAAAACCCCACAACAGGCCACAGTTCCATCGGGACTTCTAGAAGACACTCTCCAACGCCTCAAGCACCACCAAAACACCCCTCCGAAACCGACATACCCGACACGGACCCCTCTATTCAACCTACACTCGGGGAAATCATGACATTGCTTCGCCAACCGATGACCGAAACTAAGGAGATGAGAGAAGAATATAAAAAGTTCTAAAAATCGATCGAATTCTGTTCAGACAAAATTGACGAATTCGAAAAACGTGTAAAATCAATGGAGGCAAAAATCACCAATACAGATTCACACGAATCACAAATCGCAGCTTTACAAAAAAAAAAACACCGAGATTGAAACGAAATTGGAAACCTCAAATACACACACAAACCAAAAAAACATCGAACTTAGAGGCCTACCGGAAAAGAAAACAGATAATATACCTTCCGTACTAATGAAAATCGCCGATAAAGTCGGTTACAAACTTGACTACACCGATATCGACAATTACTACCGTACCCAAAACCACATTACCGATAATACTACACCCCGAAATATAATCATCCGCTTCACCAAACGAATAACAAGAGACAACTTCCTAGCGGCCATCAAAACATACAATATGCAGCAGAAGAGCCACCACCACAAACTCAATACCTCCCACGTGTACGAAACTACGAAAGCCTCACCAATATTCGTCAGCGAACATTTAACTCACATGCAAAAGAAGTTATTCCACATCACACGTAATTTCGCAAAGCAAAACCATTCTAAATTCACATGGACTCGAGGCGGACGCATATACATAAGGAAGAACGAGGCAAGCCAACCATTCATTGTACGAAATGAGACCGTCCTACATCGTCTCATCCCAGAATGACTGTCGTTCCTAATATAACTAACTTTGACCACATATTATTTACTTCTCTAATTACTATCTACATTTTCTACATCTCTTTTATACTTACTTATTTTCTTACATTTCTCGCATTTTCTTATGTATATATTTTTTTATTTTTTCCATATTTTTCACTGTCTTTCAACTATTACGACGTACTTCGCAACCATTCCCCTTAATGCTCTCAACAACTATCATTGTCAACTACAATAACTGTTATCTTACCCAATGATCCTAAATATATATTACATGAACATAAGAGGTATGCGCTCCAAGGTCAACGAAGTATACCTAAACGTATTGAACCACCAACATCAAATAATTTGCCTCACCGAGACGTGGCTACAAGATTCCGTCTTCAGCTCGGAATGTTTCAACGACCGATATGAAGTATACAGAAGAGACAGATGTAAACCAGGGAAGAAAGATGGGGGCGGAGTGCTAATCGCTATGCATAAAACACTACAAGTTACCATCAAACCACACTGGCAAACCGTAGCTGAAGACATATGGATACAGCTTCAAATCAAGGTAAACAACCGCAAAACACTACTAAACATCTGCACAGTTTATATATCACCAGATGACACCTACACCACATACAAAACGTTCTGCGACAACCTCCGCAACATATTCCTAGAATATCCGACCGCCTCCAATCTGATACTTGGAGACTTCAATCGTTCAGACATCACATGGACCGACGAAAACCAAACATTCCTTACGCCCTCCCCTCCCAATCCAAATATTCTATCCCAATTACTCCTTGACACAATATCTTTCTGTAACATGTACCAATGCAACAATATACTGAACCACCAAAACAAAATCCTTGACCTCATCCTCACAGACATATCCGACACATCTGTCTTACACTGTACCGATCCCATATCCAAAGAAGATAGATACCACCCATCCCTAGAAATACAAGTCAATCTCGAAACTAAACCCACTCTGCTTTGTAACTCCATAAAAAAACCAAACTACCACAAGGGGGACTATGACACAATAAACACATCCCTTACCAACATCGACTGGACACTCAAACTACAGAACCTAAACACCAACGAGTGTGTTAACTCACTATACAATGAAATTTCCCCACTAATCTCAAGACATGTCCCCACAACATCCAAACCAAAAGGCTTCCCATTCTGGTATTCACACCAACTCATAAAGCTTATCCGAGAAAAAAACAAATATCACAAAAACTATAACTATACAGTAACAACCTAGACAAACTTTCATTCTCACTACTGAGAAGTAGAAGCAAAAAACTAATTAAAGAATGCTACACAAACTACATCAAAAATATTGAGAATAACGCCAAATCAAACCCCAAACTATTCTGGCAATTTGTAAACAAAAAGAAAGCAAACAGCTCAAACATACCAACTACAATAACCCTTGGTAACGAATCAGCGAACAAGGGACCTCAAATATGCGAAATATTCTCCAAATACTTTAAATCAGTCTATAATAAACAAAACCCCACCTCCTGCCAGACCCCCATAGACTCTCCTCTCCAAATACCACTTATGAAATTCACTATCCATCACCAATGTGTATTAAAAGAATGCCTATCCCTGAAAACCAACAAAGGAGCGGGCCCCGACGGTCTATCACCATATTTTGTCAAAAAATGCGCCACCACTCTTTCATTACCACTCACCATTATATACAATAAATCCCTAAGAAGGCATTTTCCCCAGTAAATGGAAAGCCGCATTTGTCACACCTATCCACAAAAAGGGAGATAAAAGTGATGCGACAAATTACAGACCAATCGCGAAATTAGACTGCTTCGGGAAAATCTTTGAGTCTCTTATCCACCACGTTATCCTCAACCACATCACAAACACAATCACCCCTCTTCAACATGGCTTCTTTCCACATCGCTCAGTAACGTCTAATCTTCTCATATATTCTCAGTTCATCCGTAATGCAATTGACAACCGACTTCAGGTCGACTCTATCTACACCGACTTTGCAAAGGCTTTCGACAAGGTAAATCAATCCCTTCTCGTAGAAAAATTAGCAACATTTGGGATACACGGTACCTTATTAAAATGGTTTAAAAGCTACATCACAGAAAGAACCCACATAGTTGTCATCAGCGGCCACTCAAGCACCCCATTTTTCACTACCTCCGGTATAAGCCAGGGATCCCGCCTAGGGCCTCTTCTCTTTCTAATATTTATTAACGACATAAAAGACGTCATAAAACACTCCAACCTATTACTTTTCGCTGACGACCTCAAAATATACAAATCAATCAACACTATACATGACTGTCGCCTCCTTCAAATTGACCTTAACGCACTCCAAAAATGGTGCATAGACAATGACCTCTACTACAACACAGAAAAATGCAAATCAATGTCCTTCACCAAAAAACGCAGAACCATACAATTTGAATACAGTATCAACCAAACCACGCTTAATCCATTAACAACTATTAAAGACCTGGGAATAACCTTTGATAACTCCCTCAAATTCAACCACCACATAGACGATATCTCTAGGCGAGCATCCAAAACTCTCGGCTTCGTCCTCAAAGCAACGAAAGAATTCCACGACACAGCCGCATCAATTGCTAAGAATGTTCTTAGGTTTTCACGGCCACTCAGAATCTTCAAGTTTATGTTTACTGGGGTATTATGCCGTGTTGTTACGACCTTTCGGGCCGACGTTTCGGATCCCATTGCAGGGTCCATCATCAGGGCTGATGTGTTGTCTTGAATGTTGGTGTTGTGGTTAAGTATTGGCTTGCTATTGCACGGTATTCCGTGCCGAAGTCATGATGTGTTGTATGAATGATTCATCTGTTGTCTGATCACTATCTCTGCGGAGTCTGCGACGAGAATGACTTTGAAGCGCCGGATACCAAGATGTTTTTAATTTGAGACCATCATCTCTATTAATGTTTATCAGATGCTTGTAGATTTCTAGTGCTTCCTTGATAAGACGCGCATGGTGACTCTTAGGCTTTCCAAGGATTTTCGGTTCGAATGCAAAATGATGGCCGGTATCCAGAAAATGCTCAGCCAGTGCTGATTTTTCTGGATGACCGAGTTTGCATGCCCGTTTGTGCTCGTTGACCCTTTTGGAAATGGTACGCGCCGTTTGCCCCACGTATACTTTATCGCAGTCTTGACAATCGAGTCTATACACACCGTCTGTTTCTAAGCGATCTCGATCCTTTGCTGATCTCAACATATCTTTAATTTTGAAGTTGGCACCAAAAACTGTCTTAATGTCTCTTTTCTTGAGAGCTCTGGCAATTCTGTCTGTAACGCTTTGGACAAAAGGCAGAAAGGCGATGCCTTTGCACTCAGGTTCTGTATGTTTTTCAGGGTGAACAGACCTCGTACTTATGACGCGTTGTATCTGTTGCTTCTGGTAACCAAGTGTGACCAATTGTGAGCGCAATAGGAGCGCCAACATACAAGCTGTCACAATATTTGGCCGGTCTCCTACAGATGCAGACGGGGAAGACGTCCTCATGGGTGAAAGACTCAGCACACTTCGTCAATATGCTAAAAGAAATAAAGTGTGAAAGGGGTGATATACTAGTCAGTTTTGACGTCATATCCCTCTTCACTAATGTGCCTGTGGACGACGCTATGAGTCTGTTGGAAGAAATTTATGATGAAGACATCTGCGCACTGTTTGAGCACTGCCTGACGAGTGGATACTTTTCTTTCCAAGGTGAGCTCTTCCAACAAGTGGAAGGCGTAGCGATGGGTAATCCACTTTCTCCGGTGAGTGCTAACTTTTTTATGGAGAAATTCGAAGAAACAGCACTGGACACAGCATCCTTTACTCCGAAGGTCTGGTGGAGATACGTCGATGACGTGTTTGCAATCTGGCCGCATGGTGAAGACAAACTAGGTGATTTTTTTGGAACACCTTAATTCACTTCATAAGAACCTGAAGTTCACCATGGAGATAGAGAAAGACAACGTGCTGCCTTTTCTTGATGTTGAAATAAAAAAGAAAGCCGATGGGAGTTTCGGACACAGAGTTTATAGGAAGCCTACACATACGAACCGCTATCTACATGCGAACTCCCACCATCATCCTGCTCAAAAAAGAGGTCTCATCAACACTTTGGTCACGAGGGCCAAAAGGATATGCCAAGATGAATATCTACAGGAGGAAATGATAACACTCAGCGACGCACTGGAAGGCAATGGTTACCAGAAGCGACAGATACAACGCGTCATAAGTACTAGGTCTGTTCGCCCTGAAAAACATACAGAACCTGAGTGCAAAGGCATCGCCTTTCTGCCTTTTGTCCAAAGCGTTACAGACAGAATTGCCAGAGCTCTCAAGAAAAGAGACAATAAGACAGTTTTTGGTGCCAACTTCAAAATTAAAGATATGTTGAGATCAGCAAAGGATCGAGATCGCTTAGAAACGGACGGTGTGTATAGACTCGATTGTCAAGACTGCGATAAAGTATACGTGGGGCAAACGGCGCGTACCATTTCCAAAAGGGTCAACGAGCACAAACGGGCATGCAAACTCGGTCATCCAGAAAAATCATCACTGGCTGAGCATTTTCTGGATACCGGCCATCATTTTGCATTCGAACCGAAAATCCTTGGAAAGCCTAAGAGTCACCATGCGCGTCTTATCAAGGAAGCACTAGAAATCTACAAGCATCCGATAAACATTAATAGAGATGATGGTCTCAAATTAAAAATATCTTGGTATCCGGCGCTTCAAAGCCATTCTCGTCGCAGACTCCGTAGAGATAGTGATCAGACAACAGATGAATCATACATACAACATAATACAACACATCATGACTTCGGCACGGTATTGCAAGCCGATACTTAACCACAACACCAACATTCAAGACAACACATCAGCCCTGATGATGGACCCTGCAATGGGATCCGAAACGTCGGCCCGAAAGGTCGTAACAACACGGCATAATACCCCAGTAAACACAAACTTGATGAAACAATTATATTTGCATACATTTTTTCTCTTTTAACTGTGTTTTGTTTTTATTGTTTTTTTTTGGTTTATTATTTTTTATTGTTTTTTTTTTGGTTTATTATTTTTTATTTAAAATAAAATGTTTTACGTTGGTATGTATAAGTTTTTTTGTACTTTGTATAATACTGTAAAAGCAATATAAGACGTTGATAATAAATTATGAATCAAGAATTTTCCATTAATAGTCACGAGTCAGTACAAATGAATATCTTTAACTGAGAGGACTTTCGACGTCACGAATATCTCGGAGCGATGCAGATAATTTCTTAACTTTTATATATATATAATGATAAAATAAATATTTGGTTGAATTTTATAACTCTGTTAATTACTAGCGCAGACAAACTGTTTTTAACTTTAACTTGCAGTCACGTCATTTCTCTGAGGGTATGCACAGAGGCAGATATAGAATACACTACATTACTATTGTCCTGACACACAACTCGTGCATATTCATATATGTGGGTTATAAAACCAAAAAAAAAATAATGCAATCATCGACAATTTATAATTTACTGAATTTGAGATTTCATAGGACTCACTGCCTAAAATTTATAGAAAACACGATAAGGGATAAACACATAAAATCTAGAATTCAGCACATTTTAATTTATTTATCCCCGGTAACTACATCGAAAACATTTTTTTAATTTTTTGTATATTGCTACTTTTGCTTTTATACCCCTTATTATACCTTCTTATTAATTATTGAAGCTTTCAACAGGACCATATCCCAGAATCTGATTTATCTGGTCTTCCGTAAACGTCGTATATTTCTAATGTTAACACTTTCCTCGTACATCTTTCTCACCATTTTCTCCTCGTTCATATATTCTACCTGAGCACACCACCTCAGTGATACTTTTTCAATTATATTTATTATTTTTTTGAAATCAGCTTTACATTCCTTTTGCATAATTTATTCTTTCTATATTCTATTCTGAATGTTTTTTCTACGTGAGAGGAAATGAGATTACTTAGGCGTTAACTATGTACACGAAGATGGAAGGTTTTAGATTCCGTAAGAAAATTTAAACAGATTTTAAAATATTGAAAAATATATACAAACATTTCGTCACATAGTTTGGTTTTGCGGATCACAGTAGCGCCACTAGATGATCCGAATCATCAAAATTTTAGGCCGAAAGAGAAAATGTTTTCATTATATTTTTTACGACCGAATAAATGTCTATAAAAAATCCACCGCTTCCCAACCTTTGCTCATCTGAGCGGATTTAATTATCCGAGAACACCAAATCACCCCAGCGTTGTTAAGCCGTAATTACCGAAAATTCTGAATGCCCCCAAACCTCTCATCTCCACTCAAGACCCACCCTCCAAGGCGCACAAAGGAGAACCCTTACATATAAAAATTGTAATTGTAACATTTTTTTACATAATCTTAACAACCAGACACCCATAGCATGTTTAAAAATGCTTGTCTGTATAATCATATTTTCATTTAACATCTATTAAAAAAAATTTAAGAATATTACAAATATACAATATTTTTACTCCCTTTCTTTTAACTCGTAGCGTCTGCTTGTCGGCTTGTCGGCCGAAAAAACTTTGGATCGATTTTAACCCTTTTGCGTGATCCAATCGAGCTGAAACTTTGCAAGCAGACTTACGGTGACGATAAAAATGATCTAACAAATTTCCGTTTAAAAAAATTAATAATTATAGTATAATTTTGGATTTTTCGAAATTTTAACGATTTATAAATTGTTTAATTTTCGAGCCCGACGCGTGGAACCTGTTTCAATGAGAAAGGGAGTACAATAAAAACTTGTTTTTTATGGATTAGTTTTTTAATAAACAAAAGGAAAAATAATAAACTTATATTGGAGTTACTCTTGATTCAACATTATTTCATTTTACTTATTTTTACAGAGCAGTCCCTCTCATCATCAGGTATAAATAATTGCAGTCAGTTCAGACACTTCAATAGACCATATCTGATGCGAGACACATGACAAAAATATCCAAGCTTGAGTAAATCACATGGATTCATTGTCACCTTACCGGGAGTCGAACCCGGAACCTTCAGTGTGAAAAGCCAAAATCTAAGTGAAACCGCCGTTATTGTTAATTAAAATAATTTGTATTCTAGCCATTATTAGACATTATAATTACCAGAATCAATATTCTAGCCTTAATAATTAATATGCTAACCTAACTTCGGTCGTCTATAATCACTGTGTGAAAAATTCAATGCAGTTTTCTTTCTTAAATCTCTTGTCTATTAAAGTTGGTTTGCGAATTCTGAAAAAATATTATTACGAAGACATCTTAAGTATTATATTATTCTTATATTATAACTTGACTAAGAGTTTTATGAGGGTAAAGCAGCACGTTGTAGCAAAGAAACACTTACAATTTGGAGAACGTTGATAACAAATGAAGACTCCACGGGAAAAACATTTTTTTTTTTTTTTTTTTTAAATAGAGATGTGAACAAGGAATACGTGTCACATCAATATTCTAACTATTTTCAAACTAAGCTAAACGCTTGTGCTATGAAAATAGGACTAACTTGCTAGTCTGGAGTGAGGTTCGAACCAGCGACCTTTGGATCACGAGTCCAGTGTCCTAACCACAAGACCAACAAGCTACTCAATTGAATGTCAAGAAATGTTTATTTAGAGAAAAACAGTTTTTTGTAGTTTCAAAGTCCATATTTCTTTCACTAATGCTCTTTTTATATAAACATTGAATCAATTTATTACTATATAAACATATTCCATGTATGTACGTATATTAAATGTATATACCTACTGTCAAATTAACAACGACGTTTTTTGACGTTCTTGCGTTTGCGCTAAAATAGAACATATTTGCCGATTTCCTGGGATGAATCTCGAACCCCTAATCACTTGATCGCTAAGCGAATGTCTTAACACTACACTAAATAACACATTAGCAACAAATTAAAACATTATTAATTTTAATTAATTAAAAACTTTGTTCTTCTTCAAATGTAGCAAATTTATTTTGTGGTAACATAATTATAATTAATATAAATTAACTTTGTTTAAACCACTTATTTATTGAAAAAAATCAACATGTTTCAAAGCCAATGGCTTCTTCATCAGGAAAACAAAAATAATATTTAAAAATCGAAGTATAGATCAAAAGTTATATATGGAAAATAATAATATAAAGTACCTAATTAATATGAAAATAAATTTAAAAGATAACTATTTGCAAAAAAGACCTGATTATTTATAATATTCAATTTACTATTCACACTCTTTCTTATTTCCAAAATTTCTAATTTATCAAATTGTGATTCTGTATAATTTGTATGTAAAATTTGTAAACCCTTATTAATATCAAAAGAATGACCCGTAGCCAAAAGATGGTTAGCAAATTCAGAATAATTATTACTATTTAAACACCTTAAGTGTTCTTTAATTCTAATTTCAAAACATGTTGATTTTTTTCAATAAATAAGTGGTTTAAACAAAGTTAATTTATATTAATTATAAAAACTTTGTATTAACCACTTGGAGTAACTTTACGTCTACCGGTTTCGATAACACTGTGTCGTCTTCAGGACGGACGTATACTAAGAAACAGTGGTATCGAAACCGGTAGACGTAAAGTTATGTTAGTACAAAAATAATATCTGCTTTATAATTAGAAAATGGCAATTTGTATATATTGTTTTGAAACACTTGTAAGCTAGCTTTTAATGCTTATTTCGTCCCGATCGGAGTTACGGCATCCTTAAGTTGACTGGCACACTTAGCGCTGCTAATGTAACGGTCTGACGAGGGGCGCGGAGTAGAGGGGGCATGTCTGACGTAATCTTAAGAAATCTTACATCCGTCAAGTTTTCCGCGATATACATAAGCATTTTATTGTCTTATCTATCTTCTTTACGGTCAAATTCACGTCAAATATTTTTTTTTAATCGGACCACATTCTTGTTTAAAAAAATCGTTTTATCTGTGTATATATGTTTAACCAATTAATTTAAGGCTATGAATAGAAAAATAAGTTGAAACATTTTTGTAATTAAACATGTTCTCAGGCTTTTTCCCGGCAACTACGCTATGTGTAAATGATCTCTCGCTTGAAATCAGTTCTTATGATGGACCCCGTAATTTTTCATTTTATTTTTTTTTTTTTTTTTTCGTTTAAATTTATTAATACATATGAATGAAGGTAGTTGCTTCACTAGACAATGTCTGTTCTGAAGCAACTACCTGTACAGTTTTTTTTTTAAGTTTAGACATTAGCAAGATATAATATATATACTATATATATATATATATATATATCTAGATATATATATTATATATATATAACATATTATATTAGAAATAAAATTTATATATTGTATGTAAGAAATAAGCACAAACAAAAACTATATATTAGAGAATTATATATTTAGACATTGTGTATAGGGAGTAAAATCATTCAAACAGAAGCCAACAAAGCGGTTACCAAATGTAGGCAGACTACAAAACGAAAGCAATGTGTCATATGTGACAGCTTTAATTTCATTGCAAAACAATTTTGTGACCATATTAATATGGACTGTATTGATATGGCAATATTAATATGGATGACACATTGGTCTCATTTTCTGTCCTACCCACACCAAAGAGCCACCTTGTTATTTGCTGCTTGAATTCTTTTAACACCTTAAAACCCTTTACGCCTAATGGCAGGTTATTGTATATTCTTGGAGCACAAAAAAGAAAAATCTCTGTCCGAACTTTGTGTTCATTCTCGGCACCGTGAAGTTTCCACTTATCTCGCTCCTTGTATCCCTGGCCTCTGAACGTGCATGTGTGGATAGGATCTTAAAAAAATTAATTAAGATAGATCTGGTATACAGCTGCCGTATGTCCAACACCTTAAAGGATCTAAATAACTCTTCAGATTCATATCGAAGCGTCTTCTTATTTATCACCCGAACAACCCACTTCTGGGCCTTCACTACAGAATCCAATAAGGTACGGGCCGCCCCCCCGGAGATTGCGTAGCTGATTATGTTCTGACAAAGTGCATAATACACCATTTTTAAAGGTGTTATATTCATAAAGCCGCGTAAAATTTTAAATACATAAATCAATCTTCTCACCTTGGCACTTATGTACTCAATACGAGAAACCCATCTAAAAGTTTCATCAATTATCAGACCCAGATATCTTATCTCGCTTGATTTTTCAATGGTATCACTGGTACTCAATGGTACTCAACACATCAATGGTAATGGAGACTAAAATATTAGTTAGAGATGTTGTATGCTCACGGCAAAATAATTCTGAAAACTTTTCTCCAAATTGATCTCCTTTTATCTTATAGCTATGTAACCTCAGCTTTTGGCCGAATTTTGGGGCAGTTTTTGTCTTTTTGATCTTCTTGTAGCGGTAGCAAACCTTTTACTCTAGATTTAGTACATCCTCCACCTAATATTTAGATATTACTTTCTATGTGCACCCTTTTTCACGAAGCTTGATAGCTCTGATTTGTCGTTTTGGCGTCGTTGCATCCAATTTCACTAATAGAAGAACTAAAATCGCTCTGACTGCATTTCAACATGCGCAAAAGCAACCCAAATATACTTTACGTAAGTAATTGCCGACTGACATAATTGCCAAAATAATTTTGCATCTGAAAATAGGTATATTGATTGAATCATGTGACGATTTTACGTAATTCAGTGATTGTTGAGACATTATAGTATTGCCACAATTCAAAAACATTTATTCCGAAATCACGTTGTTTTCAATGCATTTTCATTAATTTATTTCAAAAAGAGTAGGTATTTTTTTTAATCATCATGTAGCGTGTTTATTAATAGAATATAGCAGAGTATAGAAGAATATACTGTTTGTTAAAGAAAATTAAAAAAACTTTGAAGGGTTGTTGTATAACAAAAATGTTCTTTCTTTTCTACTTAAGTCAAACGGCAAATTATAAAAAAAATCGAGTAAAAAAATCCATACGTAAGTGCACTACTGTAAATCTTTTATATAAATCACAATAACTAACATAAAATAATAAAAAACTACTTGTTGTA
Organism: Agrypnia vestita; assembly: GCA_016648135.1. NCBI lineage: Eukaryota > Metazoa > Arthropoda > Insecta > Trichoptera > Phryganeidae > Agrypnia > Agrypnia vestita. The sequence continues at coordinate 128,217 of JADDOH010005970.1, forward strand.
CTGGTATTGTGGTACAAATGCTTCCTAATAGCCATTTCAAATTAAACTGTATAATTTCAATTGTTCATAAAAACCCGTCATAAAATAAACACAAATATCGAAAGTAATATATAGATTAATTAAATTATGAAAACAGCGTATAAATAATATTATCTATATATCTATAATCTGATCGAAAGGACTTACTTTTGT
>JADDOH010005971.1:0-93438 GCA_016648135.1 Agrypnia vestita
CACTATGCGTTATATGTGCAATTTTACAAAGGAGTTTATTCATTAAGTTAGACAAGGATTTTAGCGGTAACGCGGGTCAGAAAAAGATTAGTACATATTGTACGCGCGAGGCTAAATATCGTTCATGTAACAATTCGCACTTCGGCGGAGAGTACGCGTTTCGGTGGCTCGATGGTCCGGCGGCCGGCAGAGCTCTCCTGCTCCTGCCTGGTGGTTGCTCGCGCCCACGGACGTCAGATGTCGCCCGGGTGTGGATTCCGCCACACCATCTTGTAACATCTTGCCTTGCAACATGCCCTGCCCATTATCATTGCAGGTTCTTCCATAGAGTATAAAAAATTGTAGAGATGAATTAAGCCCATTCTACAGAAAAGGGGGTTGGATCACAACGGAAGAATATCCCCCCGCGTATGTTTAGGACACATTTATACTGCAGTTAAAGTAATTATTCATGCACATTTAAACCCCCTACGTATTTTATACAAAGTACATCGTTTTTTAAATTTAAAAATTTCATTCCAAACTGCGACGTCTTGTAATAAAGCGAGCCATTGATTAGTGGATATCACTCGATGCGTGCGGCTAGAGTCGCGATGGCTTTGGACCACCACAAGACCAATATTTTTTTTATTTTTATTTATTTTTTATTTATTTATTTATTTAACGCCCTTATGGGCTTTTACAATATACAGAATAATTTTTTTTTTTAAATAACATAAGACATTTAAAATAAAATACAGTTAAAAGTTACAATAATAATAGTTAAAAGGTAATAATAATAATAATAATAATACAGAAAAACATAAAAACATAAGATAAAATAATAATAAAGTTAAAGGTACAAATAATAATTGTTAAAGGTAAAATAGAAAGATTTATTGTCCATTTCCATTTCGTTGGGATGTAAACAATTGTATCAGCTTTGTCCTATAAACAGTTATACTATTAGCAAAAATGTCAGCCGCCTCTGCAAGCTCATTCCCTAATGAGTGTAATCTGGGAATTACAGAGTTTGCTAATGCATTAGTTCTGACATTTCCACTATAATAGAACAATGTACCTACTGTGTCTTGATGACCTCGATGGAGCATATAAGTCGATCAGACTAATAATCTGGGGGCAATCAATCAAACTATTTACGATCCTATAAAGAAATATTAGGTCTGTTACAGTACGTCTCACAGACAAGTTTAAAAGTTGTAAATAACTAAGGAGATATTCATAATTGATATCTTCCAAGCGTATATTTAATTTGTAATTAATAAATCTTAAAATTTTTTTTTGGACTCGTTCAATTGCCGTTGAATGATTAACATAGTGAGGCGACCAAATGATCGAGTTATATTCAACCTGAGGTCTGACAAGAGAAGTGTAGAGGAGTTTATAAGTGCGCAGGTCTGTAAAGTTTTGTGCAGTTCTTAAAACAAATCCCAACATTTTGAGACCTTTATTAGTTATCAAGGCAATGTGGGGAATGAATGATAATTTAGCATCAAAAATTACTCCCAGATCACTTATCTCCTCAACTGATACAAGGTTTACATCATTAATTTTGTAGGTGAATTTAGTAAGAATCTTTTTTTTTTTTCGTAAAAGTAATAGATTGGCACTTGGAGATATTTAGATGAAGTTGATTGTTGGTACACCATTTGAACAGGGAATCCAAATTTGATTGTAGTTTCATACAATCGGACATACTTTTCACTGATCTAAATATTTTCAAGTCATCGGCAAATATCAGAAATTGTACATCATCAAAAATATCAGCAATGTCATTTATAAAAAGGATGAACAGGATTGGTCCGAGGTGTGAGCCCTGCGGGACTCCACTGAAAGCAATGAATTCTTCTGATAATGTAGAGTTAATCTTTACCGAAAGGCTTCTATTGCATAGATAGCTACCTAACCATTGTAATAATTTACCATGAATGCCCAATCTTTGGAGTTTATCCATCAATATAAAATGTGATACTTTGTCAAATGCTTTAGAGAAATCTGTATAGATTGAGTCTACCTGGTTTCCCTTTCCCAGTTCATTGGATATGTAATTTTCATACAGTAATAAATTAGTAGCTGTTGACCTACCTGAGAAAAAACCATGTTGGAAAGGTGATATTACGGGTTTCATTTGGTACATTATATTATTCAGTAAGAGTTTTGGTATTGATGATTGAATACAAATAGGTCTATAGTTTTTGATATCACTTTTAACACCCTTTTTGAAAATTGGCATCAATTTTGTAGGAATAAAACGTATACTTTTTAAATCCCGCCGTAATGTTTAGAATAAACTAATAATTGTTTTGGTTTCTGTCAAAAACGCAATTTTATTTCTGTTCGAAGCTTTAGCAGAAAAATTTCTAGATATCTATCCTACATCAGTATTCTCCTGCCGCGTCCAGGTTGTGCCAACTTGTCTGTCATTCAAATCGGTACAAAACTGTATCGGATAATTTAAATGAGACCGTTTTCCTCCTACAGAATGGGGCTCATTTGCATTTCAACTTTTTTTCTTCGCACTTTTTAGAATCCAAACAATATTTTTTCCTTTTAATATTTTTAGGTCAAAATTTGTTGATGTATATTATTGATGAATTTGGCTTTAATATTGTATGTATGATGATCATTTAGTTGGATTAAAAACATTATTTTTGCTACCTTTATGTGAGTTTAATAAAATTTTTAAGATTTGTATTTGCATATTTTGCGAAAATATGTGTAAATTCTTCACGTGTGTTTGTAAAACAGCAAAATCAATTTAAAACTGTACATGAAGAATATTTTTTGTAGTGGGTTACCTAAGGATATTTCATTTCACGCGGTTCCTAGATTTTTTAAAAATATTCTGATATATTTTATTTGAACTATTGTTGAAAGATTACATTTCAAGGAAATTTTTTTTTGTTGTTCCAATTTAAGAACACAGTTCTTTAATTATTCAAATAAATTTTATTTATTACTCAGAACAAAAAACAGAAAAGATAGAAAAACTAAATTTTTCTGTGATAGCTAACAGTAGGTAAACATTATTATTTTTCTTCGATAATAGGAACATGACTTTGTGGTGACATCTTCATCTTCATATTCATACCCTTAACCTAGTAGGGTCGGGGACCCAAAGACTCAACAAGGTGCTTCCATATTCCCCTATCTTGCGCTGCTTCTGCATAGTCAATCAGTCTTGACCCATTCTGTTATCTCATTTTTGTTGCTTCCACCAGCTTAATCTGAGGCGTCACACCGGCCACCTTCCTTCCGGGGTTGCCAAGAGGATTATTCTAGTTATTCGTTCTTCTGGCATTCTTAGCACATGTCCAAGCCACGTCAGTTGTGATTTTTTTATGTGTAGGAGTGTGGGCCTTATATCGGCACTTCTCACTCTGTCCATCAGTGTGACTCTCGCTACCCCCCTTAGAAAACTCATCTCGGCAGCCTGGATCCTCGCTCTCACTCTCTCGTGTGAGAGCAAGCAAGGTGGCATTATTAACATAATTAATCAGAATATACTTTGTTTTTGTGGTGAAATTATTAATATATTTAATTTAGAAAATACAAGATTAAGGGACCATTGGCCCCGAAATATGTCGGTATTTTCAACAAATAAGTGGTAAAAACAAAGCAGGTACCTTTATTTTTATTAATTACACTTTTTTCTGTTTATCCTTCTAAATGATTCGTCAAATTTGTTATAAACTGGCTAACCTTGTTAAATAATTCAAGTCAAATTCATTTCGGTCATAAAATATCACCGCGAAAAAACACGAAAAACTCGGCCATTTTTTCCCAGTTTCACTTTCAATGTTGCCATTAAAACGAAATTTCGCCAATTTTACATTTCGTGGCAGATTTCAAATATGTATGTGTGCGGGCCAACGTTTCAACAAAGGCAAACAAAATCTATATAATTACATTTTCAACATTTTGGCTTGAGCACTTTTTGCGGACATCGACTGTTATCGCGAACGAGCGACTTTTTTCATGATTTTTTCACTTTCCCAAGTTAATGATATTGATTTCTTATATTGCACGTTTGATCGAAATGTTATCCGGAAAAATAATATCCGAAGCAGTCACCATGATTATTACGAATATCTATAGAATATGCGTTATATTATAACGCATTATATTAAAAATGCCACAATTATTATTATTGTAACGTGTGACTTAAATTACTAACATTTGTTTTAAATACTGCTTTTACTGTTTGTTTTTTTTTACTGTTTTATATCTGTTTTAAATACTGCAAAATACTGTTTTAAAATCTGCAGGATAGAATAACCTTTTATTTATGTGAATTCTTTCTTTATTTGTATGGAGGGGGGTGACGTCTACATATATATATATATATATACTATATATATATAGTATAATATAGAATATATTATACAGGGTATAACAGAGCTGCTAGTTCATATCTACATATACTACTATATCAAGAGAGGTAAAGTTTGTAAGTTTGGATTTAAGAGGTAATCTCCAAAGCTACTGAAACGATTTTAAAAATTATTTCACCAATATTTAGAATGGACTTTCAGGGTGAACATACACAAGCTATATATTATTCTTTTAACATTTTTTTTTATAAAATGTCCGCACTTCTTTAAATTATTCAATGCATACTTTTTAAAATGAACTACGGGGCAGTGGCTACAAAAACGCTATCAAACCAATATTCGACATGCAAAAGAGAATATTTAAAAAATAGGATTAGGGCGAAGCTTTGTATTAAATGTTAGACAACAGTTTGTACTAGACAGTTTGAAGTATTATTTCAACGAATGTACTCAAAAATTTAATAACTATGGTGGTAGATCTAGACATAAATTAATGCAAGGGCCCAAAATTACTAAAACAATATACTGTAAAAGTCCCTTATATACAGCTACTAAATACTTCAATCTATTACCCACGGAACTAAAAATTGTAACCGAAGTAAACAAGTCAACTAAAAAAAAATGAATAATCGAAACACAAGAACATCAGATATCCTTATAAATATATATTGCAATCATCATACAACTATAAAACGAAATGAATAATCGAAACACAAGAACATCAGATATCCTTATAAATATATATTGTAATCATCATACAACTATCATTCGAGTCACTATTTTGAAAGCTAGGTATTAATATTAGTCACTAGTTACTAATTTATATAGTTTTTTTTAGTTTTAGTCGTGTGTAAATCATTACACATGTCTAACTTCTCATCTCCTGAACCTATGTACAGATGTATGTATATATCTTTATAGAATTTAATATACTCAGAATGTATGTAATATATATATTATATTTTGTATATTTTCTTTTGGGATTTAATAAATAAAAAAATAAAATAAAATGAGTTCACATTTCAATTACATTTGAGTGTGACATCTATTGAATAATATTATATTGTCATAATAGGTAGATTCGCAATTAATTAATTCGTAGAAAAATGAAAGACATTGGGAGCGCGGCCACGAATCATTTCTCTGAATGAATAGTGCTTGTGGCTGCTTAGATGTGGGACGAGTCGCCGGGTTTTTACTATTCTGGTCTTCTTAAGAAGAAAAAACCAGCAAGTTTCCCCTCCCATTCTCTCGCAAGTTGTGCGACGTGCTCCTATGCGTAACTTGCATCATATTAGTTTCTCGTGCATATTATTACATACATATTATTAGACCAGTAATAGAATTTAATACAGTTGCTAGGAGCCCTCATTCTTCTTCTTCCTTGCCCTGTCCCAACTCATTGCCTAGATAGTAGCGAAGGGAAAAACTACATTTCAAAATGAAGACTACAAGACGCACACGTTCACTAGTTTGAAGACTACAAAGTGTGTGCTACATTTGTAGCAGGTACCGAAACTTTACACACTTCATCTACGTCAATAAACTACATGAAATGAAGGAATTATAGTATTACAAAATTGTATCTACTACAATTACCTACAAGAAGCACTTCTTGAAAAGTGCACTTTTGCAACATTTTCAAATTCATGGGAAGCATAACAAATCAATTTTAAAAGCATATTCACAATTTCGATTCATATTCTTGATATATAGGTTGCAAGAGAGCTAACTCTTAATACTTTACACATGGATTCCTGTCTTGATTATGAGTCGAAAATGTTAAAGCAACCCTATGAAGGTGTGCAATTTCAAAGTTTTCATTTTTTATATCACTAAATATTATTTCATGGCTGATATTATTTTACTAGCTCTGTTACACTCTCTATATAATAAATTGAAGTATTGAAGCTCTCATCCAAACAATGTAATAATTGAAGGTTGACAGTTGACTGTATGAAAAATATCGTTTTGGAAACTTTGCTAGGTATAACGTTAAGAAAATTCCAAAGATTTTAGAAAAATTGCATTAATCTAATAATGTTGTATCATTGAGGACTGGCATTGAAATATTTACAGGAGCCAACATAATAATTATTTTTTTACTAGCTGTAGCCCGTCAAAATTGACGGGACTTTTACATGTCGGTTCCAAAGGAATAAGAATTTTTTTATATAAAAAAGAAAAAAAATAAGAAAAGAGAAAAAACAAACGAAAATTTTCTTTTTTCACTATAAATCAGTTACGAACGTTACGACGGACGGAAAGACAACAAAATTATTATAATTGGGTTGTATCATTCGAAAGTATCATGAGTAGCTTGTAGGTGTTGGTGTAGTGGTCACGATGCTCACGTAGTGATCTGGTGGTCGGCAAGTTAGTCCTATTTTCATAGAACAGGCTTTCAGCTTAATTTGAGAATAGTAAAAATATTGATGCGACACGTATTCCGTGTCCGCATCTCTATTTAAAATAAACAATATAATATGTATTTTGCTATACGAGATTATTGTATTAAATTAGCTACTTGCGATACAGATAGTACTAAAGGAATACATTAGAAATTATAATTGTATAAATACTAGTAAATAAATATAACAATTCATAGAAAAGATATTATTATTTGATTTTTTAGCTTGTTTCTCAGTTGTAAGAATTATATCTTTCTCTGAAGCCATTTAAATTGACATCCATTAAATAAATTGTAGGAAAAATTATTTTAATAAATCCTCTGTTGTGTTTCTAACGAAATAGTTAAATAAATATAATGATTTTCAGCACGACACCACGCTGTCATTGAAACGATTGCATTGGCAAATTAGACGCGTTTCCATTTCTTGGTTTTACGAAAGCGAACCATATTTAATTAAACATTTCGACCGGACTTGCAAACTGTTCCATTAACCTTCGGGCACCGGGACATCGAAAATAGTAGCGGGGTACAAACGGGACCCCAGTCAAATTTGCGTTTTAATGAAGTATAATGGTTTGAAAATGTGATACAATATCTTCTTCAAAAATAGCAAAATAATTTTGTGATGACATTTTTAATATAATTAATAAAATAAACTTAGTTTTCACCATTTTTTTATAATTTATATATCAACATGTTTCAAAGCCTATGGATCCTTCGTCAGGATACAATTGTATAAATTCAAAAATCGAAGTATTGACAGTCAAAATATTAAAAAAGTTATAAATGGAAAATTAATAAAATGGAAAATGAATAATAATAAAGTACCTACTTAACATGAAAATAAATTTAAAAGATAACTATTTGTTGAAAGGACCTGGTTACTTATAATATTCAATTTACTATTAACACTTTTTCTTATTTTCAAAATTTCTAATTTATCTAACCGTGATTCTGTATAATTTGAAGCAAATGAATGCCTTAAATATAATATTAAAAATAATAGTGAAAAAGCGATAATACAATTAGCTGTGGATACAGATGCTGCTCTGAAGAACGAAAAACCAATTAAATTTAAGTGTGCCGACCTGTTGAAAAAAGTGAACACATGTGTATCAAAAAGTGTCGGACGGGAACGTACCATTGTGAATAACATTAGAAACACTCTAAATTCTGAAGATTTAATTCTGACAAGATCGGACAAAGGCAACAGTATCGTAATTTTGGATAAAATGGACTATTTCAACAAAGTCAATGATTTTCTTTTAGATGATAATTTTATAATTCTTAAAACTAACCCTACATGTAAATTTCAAGATATTGTTAGACAAGTTGTTAAACACTGCCCATATCTTAATAACAATTGCGGGAACTCATTATTACAAACAAACCCCCAATCACCAAGACTTTATGGACTTCCTAAAATCCATAAAGCAAATATACCAATTAGACCAGTTGTATCATATGTTAGCGCACCAAATTATAAACTTTGCAAAACTCTTAATCATCTTATACAATCATATAATCTCTTCCAACCGACACATACCGTAAGAAATAGTATTGAATTCACCAACCGCGTTCAAAATTTACACATACCCAATAACGCTAAAATAATTTCATTTGATGTAGTCAATCTTTTTACAAATGTCCCGATAATTGATACAAAGAATATTTTTATCGATTTACTAAATAATTCTGAACTGGATGAGGAACTTGTAAAGGAAATCATAAAAATATTCAATGTCTGCACGAACCAAAATTATTTCGAATTCAATAATATTTTTTACGAACAACGTGACGGATTACCCATGGGTTCCCCAATATCTCCCATTCTAGCCGATATATTTTTAAACAAACTAGAAACAGACTTGTTAAATTCAGATCATCCCCTCGTTAATTCATGTATCCTCAGTTGGTATAGATACGTGGACGATATATTTTGTATCTTCACGGGCACCGATAGACAACTAGATTCTTTTCTCGCTTACCTTAATGTACAACACAAAAATATCAAATTCACTCTCGAAAAAAATGATGATAATAGTTTAAATTTTTTGGACCTCTCTATCAAAGTTAATAATAATAAGTTACAATTTAACATTTACCGAAAACCCACACATACCGATACCGTTATTCCTGCATCGTCTTCCCATCCGACAGCGCATAAAATGGCCAGCTTCCATTCCATGTTAAATAGATTAATTAAAATTCCCCTTAACACCATTGATTACGACAACGAAGTAAATATAATTAAACATATTGCTATTAACAATGGATATAATTGCGCGTTAATAGATAGAATGTTGAAATCAAAAATTAATAATAAACTTATCGAAACATATTTATACTCAGGCAAAAATATTAAAACCACCGTTAATACACTTTGGCGAAAAATTCTTTATAATGGTCCGATTTCTAATAAAATTACAAATTGCTTCCCTACTCATATTAGACCAGCTTATTACACAAACAATAATATTGGTAAAATTCTTCTAAATTCAAAAACAAAAATAGGTATGTTAGAAAAAAGTGGGATATATGAAATAACTTGCGGAGATTGTGACAAAAAGTATATAGGCCAAACCACTAGAAACTTAAATACACGCATAAAAGAACATCGCCGCTGCTTAAAAAATAACAATTTTTCCGAATTTGCCAATCATATAATTAACACCAATCATTCTTTCGATAGTCACAAATTAAAATTACTCCACTCGGTTCCCCATAGACGATGGATAATGAATAGTTTGGAAACCGTTGAAATCCTAAAAAATTTAAATTCTGGAAACACATTAATAAATAATATCACATTTCAGTCCAGTTCACCACTCCTAGAGCTGTTCGGCGAAAAAAATACCCTTCCCTGCCGCGCGCCCCCCTGACCCCCCTGACCTACCCAATTAGATTGATAAATTTTGTATTTAAGTTAGTTATTATCTATACCTGATGATGAGAGGGACTGCTCCTCTCGAAACTATAGTTGTAAATTAATAACTCATATTGTGTGTGTATTACAAAGTATATTAAAACATATTTGAAATTATACTGTAATGATTGTTCAACTTTTTGCAAAAAATAAGCCAGAAATATTGAAAAAAAATGCAAACATTGATATTACATATCTCCATAACTGTTGATATTAGGTCATGGTTGCTTGAACATTTTAGACTCATAACATAGCCAGGAATCTACCGGCCAAGTTTCTGCTGCTAGCTCTGGTACACCTGTATATTTAAGTTTTTAACCATTTCATATACATGTTGTATTTTCAAAACTTTTTCGTTCCCCTTGATTAATCACAGATTATGTCACTTATGAGATATATTTTTTGTTTGGTATTTTTAAAGCAATGCGGTCCCAGATCCCAGAGATCCCAACTAGCCTAAAAAGCCTATAAAGTAAAGCCTTTGAATCGTGCATACTGCCAGTGATGACAATGATGACAACGATGACAAGAAGTGGAGACAATGGCCCTTACAAAGAAATGTGTTGAAAAGCTCAAATGCACGCAACGATCCATGGAGAGATCCATGCTTGGAGAAATGATGAAATTAGGTGCAGAACTAGAGTAGTGGATATCATGGATCGTGTATCGAAGCTAAATTGACAATGGGCAGGGCAAATTGCAAGGCAAGATGCTTCAAGATGGACTCCCAGAGTTCTGAAGTGGATACCTTAGGAAAACAAAAGAGGCGTCGGAAGACCTCAAAAGAGATGGGCCGACGACATAACCGCTGAGGGGGAAAGAAGTGGCCACAATTAGCAAATAACAAGGAAGGATGGAAGAGACCTACATCCAGCAGTGGAGAGATGAAGGCTGAAGAAGAAGAAGAAGAAGAATGATGTTCTGAAAAATTTGAACAAACTCAAAATATTGTGAAAGCAAAATAAATGAGATGCTACTTCGTAGAGAACACATTTTTTAACAAGAAAATCATAAATATTTTCATTTGAATTATATAATTATTACATAATTATCTAGCGCAATGGAACATCGATCTTTCGCTACCGGATGATGACCCGTTGCATATTGTTCAGATGTTTTTTTTTATCAAAAATCTTCTTCGGATAAATACAATGCTAATATTGTTCAATCTCGCGTTTGGAAGCCCTGCCCGATGGACTGGATATGGCTCAGTAGGCCGCCGGGAGATCAAAGCAGACGGCGCCACATAATTGGAGATGCATCGCAGTCAAGGTCGCGAAGATCACGACTTGTCATGAGTGCAGGGCCGAATTTAGACGCTATTTTAGATATGGAGCCCTTTACAAGTCCGGATATCCCATGTCAGTGCCAAATATGATTTTCGGATACCTAAAGGATTAAACTTAAATACAATTAAGAAGTCTATAGATAGCGAAATAATAAATCTTAATTAACAATATTTTTATATGAAAGTATATTCTAAGAACACAGTTACTGGATTTGGTCCTCAGAGGGATGATTAATTAATTAAGGATAAATCAAAGAAGTCTCACAGAAACGAAACTGTTTATATGTGAGAAAAGGGGACGGAAGTCTCTTAAACAATGGCTCAGGAATGAGCTGGCTTAAGTGATCACTCTACACAGTGCAACGTTCACCAATTCCATCGTAAGAACATCCACACTTTATCAATTTTATGAAAATTCTATATAAATGTTCGAATCAAGAACATTTCATATAATGCACTGACATCTGCAAGAGACATCTGTTGTTATTATTTTCTCATTAACAAGTTAGTAAACATAGATTTCGCAACTGGTAATGATACCTCTATTTTATATTTTTCATTTTTTGTGGAGTTTTTTTAGCCATATTCCTTATTAACGTATATAATGATATTCTTTCGAATTATTAGGTACATACATATATATACTAGAATACGCCTGAAAATCAATATTTTAAATTTTCAACTCCTATCCACCGGCATATTATATTTTAATAATATTTTTTTATGAAAGTATGTTCTAAGAAAACAGTTACTGGATTTGGTCCCTTTTTTTTTTTTTTTTTTTTTAATTTAAAAAAAATAGACATGCGAACACGGAATACGTGTCACATCAATATTCGTACTATTTTCAAACTAAGCTAAATGCTTGTGCTATGAAAATAGGACTAACTTGCTAGTCTGGGCTGAGATTCGAACCCGCGACCTTTGGGTCACGATGCGAGTGTCCTAACCACAAGACCAACAAGCTACTCTAAAGGGATCCCTTAAAGGGTCCCATTAAGGGGTCCCTAGAGGGATGATTGATTAATTAAGGATAAATAATCATATATATTATTCTATAATTTATCCTTACTTAATTAAATTATAAATCTTTGACTTAAAATAATTTTTATTCATGACAAACTTGAAAATGCAAACTCTGGTAAAAAGAAACAAATTTCTTTTAAATGCACAATTTACAAAGGCTTGTTAATCTCTTGAAACACGTTATTAGGATTAAGGAATTATATTAAACTAAAATATTTTCTTTCTTGCCTTTACCAGAGCAAAGTCACTGTTGACACTAGCAAATGATAAACTGCGTATATTTCTTTGCTCATGAACATAATTTATTTATTTTTGTTGAGTCATTGTTGTCCTAAATTCATTTTTTATCCTCTTCAGCTTAAAAAGAACTTTTTTTTTTAAATTTAAAATATAATAGAAACCTAAAAGGTTAATGGATAAAATTTTTACATGATTCAATATAGGAATATAATAATAATATAATTTAGATATAAAGTCATTTTTTTAGACTTGCATTAGCATTTTTGTCACATCTGTTTTGAATTTGTCAGTGGTCAGTTGTTTCGTCTGTTGTGGCAGGTCGTTGTATAGTTTTAATCCGTTGCAAATTAGTCGGGATTGTCCTGTTTTTGTTTTGGCGTGTGTTATGTGATAGTTTTGAGCCATTCTAGTGTTGTGTTGGTGTTTTTCGTGTATTTTGTGTAATTTTATGTCTTCGTCTTGTATTTCGCCAATTGCAATTGCAATTGTATAAAGTTTTAGTTGGTGTCCGGTATTTCAGATCGTAGACCATTTTTAGTATTTTGTTTTGCTGTCGTTGGAATCTATTTAGGTAAGTTTTGTTTCCGGTTCCCCAAAAGGGTATCTATTCTATTTTTGGCTAATATTTTTGGGAAGTCGATGTAGATAAATGAAGAAATTTCTAGAAACCTGGCAAGCCCGTATTGGAAGCCTCAATATGATATTCTAAATAAATACATATTTTTTAGAATCCAAATTTGGACATACTCAAAATATTCTGAATGAAAATATTGGTAAAAATAGGAGTTTAATAAATTGAAAATAATATTTCTGGCGTATACTAGTGTAATGATAGAAATTCGGATGAATTCCATTAGACAAGATAAAGTATATAGCTAAAAAACTCCAAAATCAATATAGATGTCTCGTTTAGCGACATCTGTGGTTATTCAAGGGGAAGGATAAAGCTTTGGTGCTAGCCGCTAGGGATTCGTTAGAACTCACATGTGAAACGTGGCGCAAAAATTTAATATATATACAACTTCCAAAAAATTAATAGACATGGTATTCTATCATGGGTGGAAATGGCGAACGTTACATATGTGTAAAGTGATCACCTAAGCCAACCGTACGATAGGTCGTAAGTCCTATGGCCACCCTAAAAAGACTTATATACCTACTCTACCTTGAATAAAAATACAGTTTCGTCTCTGTGAGACATCTATAATATACATTAATACGTATTTTTAAGTTTAAAAAAGGTTACTTACGTACTAGAAAAACTTATTTTGTGCTCATTTTTTGCATCGAAACCTTAACCTTTTTTAAACTAAAAAATACGTATTAATGTATATTATATATATCTCACAGAGACGAAACTGTATTTTTATTCAAGGCAGAGTAGGTATATAAGTCTTTTTAGGGTGGTCGCAGGACTTACGACCTATCGTACGGTTGACTTAGGTGATCACATATTTTTTACCTACACATATTTTTTGTCGCACATTCTTTTGAATGCGGTAGACCGCATTCAATGCGGTCTAGCTATAGTTCACTTCATTACTCTTTACCGCAGGGGTAAGCCGAGAGCGTAACTATAACATTTCATTCCCTGTAGACAATTGGTTGAAAATGCGAATGAAATTCAGCGGCAACGAGCATTTTTTCCAACAACTATTGCATTTTGGATCACATTTATGTGTGTAAAAAAAAGGTATCAAATGAATATTTATTCATTGAGTTTCATACGTACTTACCATTACGCAATTTCCGCGGGGGTAGGCAGAGAGGGCGAAGCGCCACAGTCTTCTGCCCCGACATACAGCTCTCGCCTCATCCACATTCACACATTCACAAATTACTTTTATGCTATTAATATAAATGCTCGAGCATGTAGGTAACTCAAATAAATGGTCATATAAATATAAAGTTTAAGAATATATTCTATTTAAAAACATCTCCTTTTTACACAGTCAAATGAGGAAAATATTAATCGGTATTATTCATATAATATATCGCATTTGCGTAAACATGTCACGCATCTATCACTGCAATAGTTAGGTCGTATCACCAACCACAAACACACATCTTTAAAAATTTTTGGTGTTATTTTGAAGCGCTTTCTTGGAAACGGAAACAGTCACAATTCGCAAGTCTTTCCTAGATTCAAAGTAACCCAAACGACTGAATTCGTGGTTCAAATGATCGTGCGGTCAGACTTTACCAGAGATTTATTACTAAATATAGCCACATTTGGACATTTTCGGTTAACTTTCTTTACATGTAAGGAACATCGAATTGTGTTTTTATTAAACCAACATCCTTTATTATATTTTATTTATATATTTATTAAGAAATATTAACAGTTTCAGTCATCGTAATGTTATAATGCAGTGGACATTGTTTAAACCTAAGATCCACAGATGTTTTAATCGGAGTAAATTAAGCACAAAGTTGGATACTATATTTAAATTAATTTATAGTAGTGATGCAACGAATACGAATACAAATATTCGTATTCGCCAAATAGTAGATATTTACCGAATATTCAAATAGCCGAATATCATCACGAATATTAAAAACAAACTATTTATGACTGAATGCAACGCAAATTACGGTTTGGCTGTGCGCCGCATATCCGAACACACCTACGCACTCTATTATCGGGGATTCCCCTAACATTGAATGAATGGATTTGTTGAGTTCTCAAGATGTCAATTGTCACTTGTTTCACAGCATAACATGAGTTCTTTCATCTAATTTCCTTGAGTTATTAATAAGGTTAGGTGCTCATTTCATGTAGTTTTTATATTGTAATACGTATTGTTTGTTCTATTTTATTTCCGTTGTATAAGTGTTAACTCTTATAAAATAATTTCAAAATAAACCTGATAACATGGCAAAAGACTATCCCAGATGTATTTTTCATTAAAGCCTAAAGTCTACTGTCACCTCAGAAAGATTATTTTCGATCACTTGGAATGTACAAACGGTAAAAGAAATTACCTAACGGGTAAATGAACGCCTGAGAAGTTACAAATTACGAATGAAGCTTTTTGAACAAAAATTTGCCGGTGCTAAATTTTAATTATTAAATCTTTTGGTAAGAAAAGAACAGTGGTATACCTATTATTTATTACCTTGTTGAATTATTCGTATTCGTATTCGCCGAATAGTAGTTTGATATTCGTATTCGTATTCGTGAAAGTAGTATTCGTTGCATCACTAATTTATAGTAACCAACGGACAATATTAAAGTGATTGAATATGAAAAGGGTTAAAAGCAATGAGTTAATTAGGAAGTTTTGATATCAATACTATTGAGTTAATACTTAGATGATTTAAAGGTTAAGGTATGCCTTAAAAGTGTTATTATGTGTTGAAAATTACGCTTTTAAGGCATACCTTATTATTTTTATTTTTTATTTATTTATTTATTTATTGTTTATTTATATTAAGATTAGTTGATACAAGATACTAATAACTGCCACACTAGGTAAAAACCTGTTTTGTGGCAGTTATTCTCATATGGTATTTATTTAGTGGATAAAAATGAAAATTGAAGAATCTAAATATAAAAGAAAATAAAAAGAAAAAATAGACATATAAAATCAAGATAAAAGTTTAAAGTAAATCAAAGGAATAAATCTAAGAGAAAAGAAAAGAAAATACACATATAAAATTAAGATAAAAATTTAAGTACAGAAATAAATATTATATTATAGTATACTATAACTTATATAAATATTTTTTGCCAATTCAGAGGTCAAGGGCGGATCACTTCTTCAGCATACCTTCTACCTGATATTTTTATAAACTTATTGATACGATGTTAAAAAGGTTTGTGTACAGTTATTTCTTTAGTTTCATTGGGTAACTTTTTGAAGACAAGCGGGGCAGTGAAATTATATTGTCTTTGCCCAAAAGACGTTTTCCTTTTAGGTACCTTAACCTAACTGATTTAAATCATTTAAGTATTGACTCTGAATTCGGGTCTAGGGATGTGGGTAAAAAGGTGAGGAGGTTAGGGTAGTGTTGAACGAAGAGGATGTGAGATACAAGAAGCACATCAGGTACAGGCACATTAGGTAGATCATCATATTTAAATTGAAAATTACAACTTACAATGTTAATATTTCATACCAAGTTTTATTACGCTATTTTTCTTCTCTACCTAAAATTATCAACTACTTCAGTGCGATAATATTCAGAAATGGCAATCTTGATATATTCTTCATAACTTAGATCCAGTTGAAAATAATTTTTTAATAACTTAATTGACAGTCGTTAAAACATACAATAATGCTTACCATACACAGAATAGGCGACATTCAGCCGCGCCTAGGACTATTACCACTCCACAATTGCGCGATGATATTGTATATCACATAACTCGTTAATTTTCAATACAATTATGAAGTATATTTTTCAATTAAAGAAACAACTCAACTTAATTTTACACATTATTTACTATTTCATAACCATGAAAAATGTACTATGTAAGATATTCGGAATTTTTAAAATTGATTTTATTTTGTGCTTTATTGTTACTTAAGGTCATAAATGATCTGTCGATAATCTATGTTTTAATTAAGTTCAATTTCAACAAAATTTTATTTATGTTAGTATATAACCACTAAAAATGACTTTTTTGTCTACCGGTTTCAAGACGCAACCCGTCTCTTTGTCAGAACAACCACTACTATTTAGCGTGTAAATAGCACTACATACCACAACCATAGTTTTATTTACATACCAACACTTTCACAAATTTAACTATTTTTCCGTATTTTGTCTTACCAACCAATTACGTCTCCCTGTTGGATGACCGAATAAAAAAATAAAAGTGCTTCGCTACTTCAGGAGTCTCCATAAAATGAGAGAAATGCAGTCAACTTTGGATATATTATTTAATGTTAAAAGGCAGAAGAACTTAAAGAACGCGAAGCATCGGAACATGAAGAACTTGTAATTATGAAGAAGAATAAATTGTGTTCGTATAAACGTTGGCCTTTTATGTGGAATTTTTCAAGGAAAAACTAGGCATTTTGTACTACTAACTCTGACATACTAACATACGACGAACCGGTTCATATAATGAATTAAATCAGTATTTTAAAGCATTCGTGAATGCATAGCTTAAACTGATTTCATTAAACTTTTTTTTTAATAATCAACCACAAATCTTTATTTCAGACTGCGCTTGCCTGTACACAAAATTTATGCTGCTTATTTAGGAACTTTTTGTGTTTGGTTTTTTGCGGTCGATCTATTGAAAATCATAGAAAACAACGCGTGTTATAAGTTATAATGAATACAGTTTGTGTTTTTTTTTCTATAACGGTTTTGTGTGAATTAGGGGCCTACTTAAATACGGGATACAGTTATCGTGATATTTAATTTAGGTCAATGGTCAGAATGAATAATAAAAAATATTTCTTGTGAAAGAATAATCGTCATTACTCATCCTTATAAGGTATTTGTTTTAATTTGTTGACTTATCTCAATTATAATAATTTCGTTGTCCGTCCGTCTGTCTCTGTGATATCGTGTAACGTTCGTAATTTCGTTCGATTCCACGGTTAAACCCCTAATCAAACGGCCGGAGACGGAGCTTGAAACCTAGGCGAGCGAACTCGAACGCGGAGACCTACAGAAGTTGCCACCGTCGCTGTGCGGGACCCTTAAAATAAAATTACATACGGGTTTCTGCATTCCATTCTCCGCAAATGACAGACAACTAACACTTCGCTCGGCATCAACATCTAATACAAATAGGTTAGCTGAAGTAAATCGCGTCCACAAAACTAATTTCGAAACTGAGACAAACAGACAGCTTACCACAGTTCAAAATACGACTTAAGACGCATTTATTTTGACAATCCTATAAAAACCTATAGAATCTGACCACAACAACACTAGCTAATGTTTTCCCCTCCTAGTATGCACTCCGCGAAAACATCTAATTCTTTCAGGCACTCCCATCTATTATAGTATTAAACATTAATTCTATTTTATGCATGCCACCTAGTGAGTAAGTAATAGTAAATAAGTTTTTTTTTATCAGTAAGTTGTTTTGTAACATAATTTTCTGTGTAAAGCGCCCTTGAAGTGAGTATTCGCGAGAACGGCGCTATACAAATTATCCAAATATTATCATTATTATTATTAGTATATTTATCTAGAAGTTAGCAAGACGCAAACTATTTATACCATTTGTACAGTAAGGGCTTATAAATATTTTCTCCGCTACCGTTGGCGTCTTTTGTTTGGTGTAATGGCGGGATGTCTGGCTCTCACTCGGGGGACTCGGGTTCGAATCTCAGTGCAGTGCTTGAATGTGTCATGACTCAAATTATTTTTAAAACTTTAGGCTAAATGATTAAAAAAACCAAAAGATTGTTGAAAATGTCAACGTGGTACAATCTCTTGATACGTGCTGTAGCTCGTTCAAAACTAAACGTATATTGCTATAAAATGTATAAATAATTTTTAACTGTAACTGGTTTCGGATATTTTATACGAACCGTATGTTTTTGCGAGAAACGATTCTCGTTGAATTCTTATTCAACGTCACAACCTTTACCCGCGGAGGTAGAGGGCGGACTGATTACTGCTTTCGAGGGTGTAAATTATATGCACTTTGTTGTGGAGTGTTCACTTCTTCTACAATAGAGGTCACCAGTGTGCAATATGTACGTCGGCGGACTTTACTGCGACGTCTCTCAAGGGTTGAATCAATGACGTAAGAACAGGGCGTCAAATACTTTTTTTTTTTTTACAGTTTTAATTTATTTTTTAAAAATATTTATTACATTAAACATATGCCAAACTGCACAGCAGTTTTACGGCATGGTTGCCTTCAATATTTGACAATAATTTTTATTTTATAATGAAGATAGTAGGTTATTATCGAATGTTGCATATTTTTTTACAAGTGATACATGATATGTAATTATAAATTAATGTAAGATTAGGTACATAGCTTTAATATATATTCTTTTAGCTTGTACTTTTTTGAAGCCAATGGAGTTTTTTTGTCTTGCATCATCTCAAAGATTTTTTTTATCTAATTTATCTAAACTTGATAGTTTGTAACTGTCATCTCTATTGAAATTGGAATGTTTGTATATTTCAATGGACTCCCTCACTAATCTCGGTAAAAGGTGCGGTTCTGTTGATAAGATTTTTGTCTTGTCAAATCTGATGAAGTGACAGAGATTCCCTTTGGATGCATGTTCGCAGATTGCCGATATATTGGAGCTGTTGTTTTTAATTGCTCCAATATGTTCCTTCAATCAATAAATATGAATAACGACCGTAATAACAACCTTAACTCTTTAATATAAATAAGTTTTTTTATAACGTTTATACATTATTTTAGTCCCACGTAAATAAAGTGATGTTATCACATACAAATTTAGTTTGGTCGACGAATATAGAAATTTTCTAATGCATGTTAACAATGAAAAAAAAAATTATTTCCCCACTGAAGATTTTTATGAACATCAGTTATGTGGGGTTGAAAATAGAAGATAAGTCGATATAGCCATATAAGAAATGCATATAGTCTTTTATTATAGTGCCTCAGTGTACCGCAAAACAAATGCATATCAGTGGCGTGTACAAGGCACGGACTTAGGTTATGCTGCTAATAACATAGCTATGCGACGACAGCCTATATTGTCACATAATGAATCACTGGCGATTTTCCTAGAAAGAAAAATAATCGTTAAGCAGAATTTGTTGCTTTATATAAATTTAATAATTAAACACCAACATTTATGAGTAAGCAGTAAACAGAATGTGATTATTTATAATATAATTTAATAGTCACCTGAATCTTATTTTGAATATTGTATGTATTTTATTTAAAAAATATTAAACCATTGATAATATTTCATTTATAATGTAATATATTTTATTTATTCATTTATTTCTTCCTGCATTCCAAAAGTGTATATTGATAGTTATGATAGTTAATTACTAAAATATTAGTAGAAATATTGTTTTAAATTTAAACAATAATCCCCCACTAGGTGAAATCTGTTCTTGAGTAGTCATATTTTTCAATTTAATAGTTTTCTTATTCTATTAACGAGCCTTACACAAATATAACAAAAATAAAGAAAAAAAAAGATTAAGTAAGAAAAATAAAGAAGTAGATGAGATTAAAATATATTTAATATAAACTAAGTATGTTATACATATATAATATGAGCTTCTCCCGAAACTATAGCAGTAATTAATAATTCATATTGCGTGTGTGTATTACAAAGTTAAAATAAAACATATTTTAAACTATAATGTTGCACCACGAAGTATCTGCCAAATCTTTCAATGATATAAAAATTAAAATTCAAAAAATAAATATTAAGGTAAAATTGTCCTACGGTAGAACACACGAAAAATATAAATACCTAGAAATATATATTGATTTAAATCTAAAGTGGAGGGTACATTGAAAGAATGCCTGAAAAGGTTGGGAAAATAACATACCTTTTCAAGAATATGAGAAATATTTTCAACAAAACACTGCTTCGATCCATGTATTTTGCAATTGCTCAAAGTGTCATCAACTACGGACAGATTGCGTGGGGAGGAGCAGCTACAACAATCCTGGATTAACAGTTGTCTCTAGAACAGTCCATTCCATCCAACGT
The DNA here is from genome assembly GCA_016648135.1 of Agrypnia vestita. NCBI lineage: Eukaryota > Metazoa > Arthropoda > Insecta > Trichoptera > Phryganeidae > Agrypnia > Agrypnia vestita. The sequence goes on from JADDOH010005971.1 coordinate 20,870, forward strand.
AAGATTACTACAACAGCTAGCTCATACAGGTTGTTAGCCCTGGGCCATCGTATAAAAAGACTTCCGCACACTTTTCTCATATTCATAGCTTTGTCTCTGTAAGACTTCTATAATTTATCTTAATTTTCACATTTATCCTAATTGATTTTACGAAAAATTAGTATACATTTTTATATGCAGTTAATAATTGTTCCTAAAACTGTCACAATTGCTAGATAATCTTTTTAAAAATCTCCTATTTCCACCTCATTCGCCATTTTTAAGCAAGTTAAAGTAAATTGTCTAAAGGCGTCACTTTTGAATACCTCATATTAAGTATTTAACGTAATATTTGAATTGGAAGGGTAAAATGTCAAACAAAAACCCTCTTTCCATTTAGAATTATATTTGAAATTCGTCAAATAGATGAATTTGATTATACGCATAATTTTCACCTGAACGTGAACCTACAAATCTACTAAATAATTAATATATTTTATCCTAAATTTAGATTTAGGTATATCCGGTTATCATACAGAACAAATTTATTGATTACAAAAAGAACACGCTCGTGGTATTTACGTATTTCCGGCATAAATAATTATATTTTCTTCAATAATACATTAAAAACTTTGCGGTTACATTATTTGTTTATTTACTTTTTGAAAACCGATTAATAATACATTTAAATATTATTTCTAATACGTAGTCTTTATGTTTAAACCAAAAAAAACTGTACAGGTAGTTGCTTCAGAACAGACCTTGTCTAGTGAGGCAACTACCTTAATTTATATGTATAAATTTACACGAAATTCATTAATAAATAAAAATATAATAAAATACAATGGCGGATTTATTCAGTTGGCAATTTCTTCCAACCAGACACAAAATTTTAAGTTCAAACATATTTCCGGTACACAGTGTTCTTGTTCTTTTCGTGTCCCATCCGTTCAACGGACGTTGGCCATCATGTTGGCTATGAGTATATATTTATAGTACACTGGCCAAACCACCGTGCCAGGTTTTCCAGCCATGATATTGTAACGTGGCTAAAGAGAATTACGCACTCCTGTCAAGAGACGGTTGTTTGAAGTTGTCACAACACTATCGGAAAATCCAGAACGGCCTAATGTAATCTACGGCATTCGAGAAACATCCATAAAAGCCTGGAAGCCACGGAAAAGTTTTCCTAAACACTGGGAACGCCTAGAAGGTTCGATACCAGCATTGACCAGATATAAATAAGACCGCGCGCGGGAGTAAGAGAGTTGAAACCAAAGCGAAGGCAGCCGCAGGCTGCAGAGGCCAAGTTGGCCAACCGTGCGATAACTCAGGCGAATAATCTAGAAAAGTTCTTACGTAGCGAAATAAACCGAATAAATAATGCGTGCGAAATTATATAAAGTGTTAAAGCGATAATAAAGTGTCTATTTACGAGTGATAAATTACGAAAGAGTGTAATTTAAAGAATATCATTAAATTTAATAGTGTTAAGTGAGTTTGTACATTAAATAATTAGTTTGACAGTAATTAATAAACCTGTAATTAATTTCCAGCGTTTGCATTAATTCCTCCCGCAGCCAACACGTAGCATCTAACCATTTGCATTCGTAATCCAAGGCTGAGATTGGGAGGGAGTTGGATGAGGTTGCTCAATGCGGCATTTTACTTCAATCGAAAATTTTGTAGTCTGAGGCTTGGATCGATATTTTTCGATATTCTCATCGAAAGATATCGATCATGTCGGAAGCCGCAGACAGCACAGCCCTATACCTTTTTTGGGAGAATATTCTGGAAGCATTCGCAAATATCTATAAATAGAGGGAGAGACGCGATTTTAACACTCTCCTCGTAGACCTCGTTCATCCAGTGTTTTATAACTAGTCTTAAGTTTTTATTAAAAAGTATTGTTAAAAATCTGTGTATTCAAAAATTAAATAAATCTTGTAATTATATTCCAAATTCTTCTTTTTATTCCCGAATTATATATATATTCCAATATTTAGATACCCCAGTATTTAAATATTGGTGGTGATCCCTTAAAAAAATAAAGCCCATAAAAAACAAATAATAAAAGAGAAACAACAATATTCTCGCCCCCCACCCACAATTTAATAGTGATTATATATTGTTCTATACAGTGTTATATTGACAAAACTTGCTTCATGATAAAGTTTTATAAATAATTTGTGGGGTGTCCAATTTGTTATTGTCTCTACCCAGACTTCTGCGGTTAGATACCCCACAAATTAGACACGTCCAGTACAGTCACAAATATACATAAACACCCCTGTCCGATCAATGAGATCTCCAAGCCTTTTTCATACTGAATTTTATAACACCAATCTAGGCTATTTCTCTTCTCAATCTAGAATGATCAATCACTATATCGAGATATCATCCAGAGACGATATATCCTTTAAACTTGATATATTCTTTATGATACAGGCTCAGTTCAAAAGTGAAATATTAATAAGCTTTGTGGACAGTCGCTTGAGTGTGTAATATATGTTCGTTATAGAAACACGGTGTTGACCATGAAAAGAGGAAGAAGCCGGCCTCAGAAAAGGTGGGCCGATGATATAATCCCCGTCGCAGGTAGTGGATGGATAAGAAAAGTCCAAAGAAGAGAAGATTGGAGAGCATTAGAAGAGGCCAACATCCAGCAGTGGAGAGATGGTAGAGGAAGTTGAAGAAGAAGAAGATGGATAATCTGCTGGTATCTGTCTTTAAGCTACGTAGTGAATATATTCACTTGGTGGTGGGGTTTTAGGCGGTCTACGATAAACCTCAAATTCTCTCGTCTGTGCGGCCATGAACCGAAAGCATATCAAATCATACCACAAAAAAGTAACCCATAAAAACCAAGTTTTTATTATACTGCCTTTCTTTGTAAAATATAACAACAATTAAAGACGATTTAAAACATATAACATAACACTAAACTTACAGTAATTTAATATATTTCTAAAATGTCAGATGTTTTGATCTTTGATAAGACACTTCATGCTTTGAAGATTAAATTCTAAAAACATTTATCAGTCAATTTATATTTTCGACATTCGTAGTGAAGTACCTTTTATGTACACCGACGGAGTAATTCAAATTTAGAAAATATTCCGCGACGTTATCGGGCCGCCGTTGCTAGTAATCAAACTTTTCTAATGATTCCAATTTGAAAAAAACCAATAAAATTTCTAAAAATCCAAATACTATAATTATTAATTTTTTTTAACGAAAATTTGACAGATCTTCTTGATCGTCGCCACGAGTCTACTTGCCAAGTTTCAGCTCGATTGGATCACGGGAAAAGGGTTAAAAATCGATCCAAAGTTTTTTCACCCGACAAGCCGGCGAGCAAGCAAGCAGACGCCACGACTTAACATAAAGGGAGTAAAAAAGTACACAATTTTCTTATGGCCGGTTAATCCCGTACATTAATAATAGGGTTTTTCACAGCACATCTTATCTATGAGTATCGAAGATAGATATAACATTTGTTCGTTTGGCACCTCTGTTTGTTCCGGACTTAGTAACATTGATTTTCCTATTTCCGGATATCTAATAATAATTAGTTAACTTCCTGCAGCGATGGAAAATAATTTTAATCTATAATCAAGGTACAACACACAAGAATAGATTGGCATTAAAAAGTTATGATTCTATATTTCACATTGTTAATCGTGGATTTAAAAATAAAAATATTTGAAACGGGTAAATAAATTGGTTGTGGAAGATTTTATCGGCGATTTTTTGACCTTTTGATAAATTGAAAATAAATTTTTGTTGTTAAATGTTTTTGTAAACAAAATTGTATTATAATAATTGAAATTAAGTTCATTTATTTATGGATTTACGATTCCTCAGTATGTATAATCTTTATTGTAATACCAAAAGGGTTTTCTTCTAGATCTTAATATTTATTTTATATTCACTAAGTTGACGTAGCTTAACTGAAAGAATAGTTAAGTAAAAATAAAAGACACCGTATCAAATACCAAGATACTGGGATTTTTTCGGCAAATTGAATAACTTAATTTTCTTAATAATTTTTTCTTCGTCAGCTATTTTGTACCATATTTAACTGTGATTTCGGATATTTTATACGCACCGTATGTATTACCGAGAAGCGAATCTCGACGTTTCGTTTGATACTTATCCAACGTCATCAGAAGGACGACCTTTACCCGCGGAGGTGGAGGTCGGACTGATTAGGTATATATATATACCTATATATATATATATATATATATATATATATGTGTGTTTTGTGATTTAGTTGATTATGAAATGACGTGGTCTTGACGTACCTAAGAAGGAGGTGCGACGTTCGAACCACGATCGTCACACCAAAAACAACGCATAACCATTGACAGCCATTAACGTGAATTAATAGATATGATGTACTTATAGAAATACATATATTTTGTAATAGATAAGATGCAATGACGTAGGTATCGGTTATCGGTCACTATTATAACACGATTAGTGATTCAACATTTTAAACTTGACTGGAAGGAACTCATTTCCGGCCAAATCACAACTTAATCTTTAAAAAAAATCGTAAATATTAGAAACGATAGGAAAAAATATATGTCCAGTAGCTTTCGGAAGGTTCTAAAGTCTTTTGGAGCATTAAGATTAGCGAATTTGAAAAATTGATTAAAAACAACAAGTAATACTGAAATAAATCAAAGTTGACAAACGAGAAATTTACTTTTTGAAAATTACATCATTCAGATGTTCACCATCTAGGCGCAAACACTCCTTGAATTTGGACCTCAAATTTGTGAAAACTCGATTGGGATGGCGGCCATTATCTCTCAAATTTTAGTTTTCAACTGATCAATAGTGGTTGGCCTATTGATGTTAATGCAACTTTTTACGCATTCCCAGAGAAAAATTAGGGGGAGTCCGGCCCGGGCTTCTGGGAGGCCACAGAATATCCCCTCGACGCGATTTCAATTTTACTTCAAACATCTCGTTTACTACTGTCAATTATTTATTATTCGTTAGACGTAAAACATGTCTTATTTTATTTTATTTTATTTTAATTTATTGGTTTTCGTACAGGCATATAATTAATCAATCTTGAAAAAAAACAATAATTGATGTACAGAGTTTTGGGCCAATTACAAGAAAACACATATATACAATCGATAAAAAAATAAGAAAAAACATGTCCAATAATGAGTTTGTGTGAGTGTGTGTATTTGTGTGTTTATTTATTTATTTTGTTAGGGAAAAATTAACAGCAAAATAATCTTAAAAATTTTCCACTGAATTTAAAAATTTACTTTAACATACATTAATAGCGAGTGGAGAGGGTGGAGGGGAATATGGGACGGGAGTAGAAGGGAAGATATAATGTACAAATTAGTTTGGGTGCGGTAGTGTAGATATTGTTTGTTTTATGTTTCTTATTGTTGCGTTGAAAATGTCAATGTGGTGATAGTTTGTGTTAAATGAATTTGTGGATCTGTACATAAAGGAGTTTTGTTTTGAGTTGGTCTTACAAATGTCGTGCCATCTTGTTGAAACCTTTGCTGTTAAATTATTCTAGTTGCGAAAAGAAAAACTATCGTAACATGGTTGCGTAGCGGTCAGAATTTACTGTTACAGTGGCCTAGCTCATTCTCAAATAAGTAGGGATCCATTTTCCTTGAGCCGAAATGACCGCTCAAACTGGAATCGCGTTGTGCGGTATTCAATTTCAATATTTTCAATTTCAATTCAATTTATTTATTTTTAATATAACATTTACATAACAAACATTTGTTTAATTCGTAAATATTGTAAACATGTGAGAAAATATACAAACAACAAAATATCAAACGTAGGTATATAATAAATTCATTCTTATCAAAGGTGTAGGAGAATCCTGCTTCGAAATACCCTCTCAGAGACATGGAACAGATCAACGTCCAGAGTAATATTGTTCAGCATAGCAGTAGCTCTTCCAAGAGGCATAACCATTGGCAGGTTGGTCCCGTATACTGTAATGTTAAACAATCTATGCTGACGCTGTCTTAGGTAATTATCGGGAACATACAAACCAATGCTCCGCATAATTTCAGGATTATCGATTGTACCGCACAACAATCGATATAAATGCGTATTCAGATACACATTCCTTCTAGTCTCTAAACTATTGCAGTCAAGCGTACCCTGGATTTGTTGGTTGGGTAAAGCCAAAGGTAATGCCCGTACTCTCTCATGTAGACATATCTTAGCAACTTTTTTTTATGTATATATGTATATGAAAAACTAACTGTTTCCTCTGTTCGTATCGACCTTGGGCAACCCGCAGGCTTCTAATTGAGTGTGGAACCCGTAGTCTAGAACTTTCTGGCCCACGAGCTATTCAAACTTTTACCAAGCAACTGATTTAGGCAATGTTATTTGAACTCAGAGCTAAATGAACACCATGGAAAAATGCACGAATCGCACATTTTGGTAATAACTCTTCATACAGAATGCACCCTGCTCACCTATGAAATGCTCCATCTCGACTGAATTTCCAAGACCCGAGTAACTGATAGCCAATAGCGACGCAAAGTTTTAAGGAAGTGCTAGCTATTTATATACAGGGTTATTTGTAAATAATTAATAACCTCGCAGGACTATATTCCTGCCTTGATTGTGAGTGGAAAATGTTCAAGCTATTATTACCTAATGTTAATAGTTATGGAGATATGCGATATCTAAGTTCGCATTTTTTTCTCAATATTTCTGACTTATTTTTGTAAACCATTGGACTATCATTACAGTAACTTATATCAATTATGAAAAATTCACTCCCTTTAAAACAAGTCAAATAAAATAATAAAAATCCCAATTGGAAAATTTTCAGGGTTTTATCATTTTATTTAACTTGTATTGAAATAAATCAATTTTTCGTAATCGACATAAGTTACTATTATGATAATCCAACGTTTTACAAAAAAAAAAGGCAGAAATATTTTAAAAAAATGCAAATTTTGATGTCGCATATCTCCGTAATTATTGATATTAGGTCATGATAGCTTGGACATTTTCGACTCATAATCAAGGAAGGAATATAGTCCTGCGAGGTTATTAATGTTTTCCAAATAACCAAGTATAGCACGACTTCGAGTTCCAGAGAAATTTTCTGCGATCTCTAACCCCGAATAAGTGTGATTTTTCGAGGACCATCTTCATTTAATAAATAATTAATTTATTAAAGTTTACTGTTGTTTTAAACACTAACTGTTTATTTTAAAACCCGATCGTCGCAAATATGTGACAGTAGAAATAAATATCCGATAATTTTATCGTCATAATAATGAATAACAAAGTTTATTATTTTCATTCGTTACGCACGCATTTTTATCTACTTTATCGATCTAAGGAAACCCCTTAAACCTGCCTAATATTTGTTTATTTTCATGTTTTTTTTAAATCTAATATTTGTAACTACAAAGATGTAATAAAAATAACAATCAAATAAGATAAACACATATTGTCGGCTTTCTTGGAAGGCCACGTATTTCGTATTTCATTAAAATAAATACAGTCAAACCTGGAATTACGAACATTATTCGTTCCGGAAACATGGTAGTAATCCGAAGAATGTGAATTTCCGCATAAGAAATAATGAAAATTCAGATTGCTCGTTCCACAAAAAAACAATCGTTTAAAAAAGATTTATAAAACATATATATTATATTATTAATATTTAAAGCAATAACTTTGTGGATAGACATTATAACAATGTCAGTTGCTACTAGCTTACCCGCGCGGCTTCGCCCGCGTAGTTTTTAGTAACTTTTAGTCATATTTATCAATTTGTGTATTAACCTTAACAAATATATATATGTCGTCGTGGACTTTATTATATAACATTTTTAGTTCTACAACTTCTCTGCAGAAAGTATTTAAATTTCTCTCACCATTCATACCAGGCAGCGTTCGTAAAATATGCATCGCTCGACCATTTTTTCGTCAACTTTAGTTGTAAAATAGGTCACCAAAGCTAATTATTTTAACTTAATTTGGGTTAATAAAAAATAAATAATTTAATAAGGGATAATATATTGTCCATGTCCACCCTGAAAGTGCATTCTAAATATTGGTGTAAGAATTTTTGAAATCGGATGAGTAGTCTCGGAAATAACCTCCTACATCAAAACTTACAAACTTTACCTTCTTATATATTAGCATAGATTTTCATTTTTTTTATTTTACATTGTGTAGTGGATATTATTTTCTAAGTCTGTCCATCCATCCATCCATCCACCCGTCCGTCCGTCTATCTGTCTGTCTCTCCCCGTAACTTCGTGTAACGACCATAATTTCGTTCGAATTCATGGGTAAGAAAACGAAATTAAACGGCCGGAGATGGTGCTTGAACCCTGGGCCACCAAACCGGACCGGCCGCTTCACGCATGTTGCTACGGCCGCCTCTCCGCGGACTGTAAAATAATAAATGATCAATCCTCACCCTTCAGACCGACATTAACATAGAAAAAATGCCAGACTTTACGAAGGCTGTAGTCAGTGGAATTTTATGGAGTATTTTATAATGATTCACTCCGAACAGTCCAAAGAAGCGATTAACTTTACTAGGAAATCATAAAACTCCAACAGTGTGAAATGGAAATGTAGGGACAAGACGTGGGAACCCGTGTGTCAGTATGCAAGTGCCTCACACAATGTCTAAGAAACCTTTAAAACAATGACATTGAAGGTAAATCAAGCATTTATACTACCGTCGATTGTCACACGAAGTAAGGCTAGCGATGCATAAAGAATCGAACACTAATGTATGAAAGTGAACATAGAATTAGAATTATGCGGTGGAAATTCGATCGCTTTTTTATTTACTTTCGAAGTTTTTTTTAGGCGCTTTGCGTCACTAACGCGCTTGTGTTGAAAATCTTTGAACGATAGAGTTAGATAGAATAGAGAAAGGAGTGGTCATGTAGATCGTATGAGCGAGGAAGGATGGAAGGCAACAGAAATATCAGGTTGGCTATGAGAACTTTGTTGAGAAGGAAATTACAAATCGATAAAACTGTAGAAATAATAAGAAAACTCATCTATGTATTTATTAAAATAAGAAATATTTTAGGAATAAAATTGTTAGACACTATATTACGCTCTAGTCCTGTCAGTTTTACAGTATGGTATTATCTCATGGGGTAGTGCGTTCAAAACTACATTGAAATCTTTAGAAGTTGTCACATTACAAAGTATTTACAAGCAAAATCGCATACTTCAACTATACAGGGTTAACTTTTCAAAGCAAGAAAACACTTTGTGGCTTGACATTATAAGAAATTTAAGAAAAAATTACACACTATGTTTTAAACCACTTAATTGCTATATATATTTTTACACAAAAACGGATTAGGTTTGCGACTTAACAATCTAGAAGCATTAGAAATTAATAAAGCTATCAACAATAATAGTCAAATAATAAATAAACAAATAAATTTATCTAATAGTCCGATTTTAAAGTTGTTCCCTCTATCTTCAGTTAACTCCTCCCATTCCCTCCCCCCCACCTAGTTGACACTCTGTCCCTCTCTCTTTTTCTTTCCTCCTTTATAAATTTCTGTACCTAGATTAGTCTATATTGTAATTGTCCTGAAGAAGGTTGAGTCCAACCGAAACTAGTTGACAAAAATATATATAGCAATTAAGTGGTTTAAAACATAGTGTGTAATTTTTTCTTAAATTTCTTATACAGGGTTATTTGGAAAACATTAATAACCTCGCAGGACTACATTTCTGCCTTAATTATGAGTCGAAAATGTTCAAGCTATCATGACCTAATATCAATAGTTATGGAGATATTCGACATCAATGTTCGCATTTTTTTTTTCAATATTTCTGACTTAATTTTTGTAAAGCGTTGGACTATCATTTCAGTAACTCATATCGATTACGAAAAATTCATTCGTTTCAATACAAGTTAAATAAAACGATAAAAACCCTGAAAAAATTCCAACTGGAATGTTTTCCTTTTGAAATTGGAAGGTTTTTATTTTTTTATTTGACTTGTATTAAAGGGAATGAATTTTTCATATTTGATATAAGTTACTGTAATGATATTCCAATGTTTTACAAAAAGTAAGTCAGAAATATTGAAAAAAAATGCAAACTTTTATGTCGCATATCTCCTTAACTATTGATATTAGGTCATGGCTGCTAGAACATTTCCGGCTCATAATCAAGGCAGGAGTATAGTCCTGCGAGGTTATTAATGTTTTACAAATAACCCTGTATAAAGGTTTTCACAGTGATAACGAGCTGACCCAAAGAGTGTCAAGTAGCAGAAATGTAACACTTGGTAAATTACATATCCCTATGATACATACCACAACTGCTCAGCATCACTACACATTCAGAGGTGTGAAATGGTTCAACGAATTGCCTGTTGAAATGAGGACTGAGGAAAATTATGAGACAATTAAAAAAACGTGAAAGAATACCTTCAGAAATAATTAAATTTTTATTTTATTATAAATATGTACCAATTACTTACCTATTATTACTTAATTGTCTACACATTTTATCATATAATTCTCTGTAAATGTATAATGTAATGATACTCCTCTCCTACACACGAGTTTATGTCACTCATGTAGAAGAGAAATATCAAGTAACTGTCTCTATCTTGTAAAAAAAAGGATTTGTTATAAATTTTTAAAATAAAAAAAATAAAAAGTTTGTTTACTGCGGCCCGGAACAGCTCTACAGTAGACTGGCCAAACCTCTGTCTTGGGCTTTTCAGCCATGATGTTCTCCTTCTTCCAGTCCCGACTTCCGGTAATCTTTCTCTGCATTATGAGATGCAAGATCTTGTACTTCTCTAGATATCTCATCACACGTCCGAGATACTTTTAATAAGATATTTCAAATAAACTCTTTTTAATAAACTATTTTTAAATACTGATAAATGCCAAAGTATACGTTTTCATAAAATTAAAAAACCCATCACGCTTAACTTACTGATTTCGGAACTTTATTCGACGAGGAGTTATCATTTGTAAGTCATATCAACAATATAACTAATTCTTGGTTTTGTTTTACGTTCATGCAATTCTTTTTCAAATATTTACACAATCAAACTGTTGCACTGTTCCCTTGTTAGGAGTCAGGTTAAATACAAATCATCTGTCTGGATTCCTCATTACAATGCCCATATTCACACACTTGAACGCATCCAACACACATTTCTACGTTACATTAACTATCGACTTCACATCCCAATTGAAAATATCAACTACAGGAGATTTCAATTTTTTACTGGATTATTGCCATTATCCAGCGGTAGAGTTGTATCTGATTTGATTTTACTCTACAAAATTATTAACTCGCATTTTGACACCCTGATATTTTGTGTTTTTTTATGTTTCATGCGCCTGAAAGAGCTACACGAATACCTACACTATTTTATTGTAACAACACTAGAACCAACTCACATTTTAACCCTCTTGTACCCAGACTGCAAAGGCTAGGTAACACCTATGCGCATATCTCTGATATTTTTAATTCCAGTTTAGCATAATATAAAGTTTCGTTACTAAAAGCTCTACACCCTGTCGTCCTGAATTTATAATGCAATCACAAACAATTCTTATACCTATTTGTTTAACCTTGTATATTGTATTGAATTGTAAAATATATATTTTACTTCTCCTTATATATCTTATATACTTCACACCTCCCTTTTCTAAATTACTATTATAACTTTAAACCTATACTATTTCAATTCTGTAATTTTATGCTGTTCAATTCTTTGGATTTTTTCTATATATTATTATGTAAAAGGTACTTTTGTGCCGTATATTGAAATAAATAAATAAATAAATATTGAAGTTTTCGGATTTTTACTGTTTAAATAAAAATAATTAATTCACCCGAACCATGACATTTTTATTCGTAACTCTGTCCATCCAGCTTATTTTGAGTATTATAGATAAAATTAAAATTGTGAAATTAGATATGGCCAAATATGTGTGTACTTATTTATAATGTTCGCAGAATTAGCATTGCGGTAAGCAATTTTTACTGGTCAATTTGCTTGTCTTGACCACGAAAATTTAACCTTCCATCTGGCGGTTTTTCCGTCCAGGAGTGGTGGATGTAAAGCCGATAGTCTCAGCGAATAAAACCCGAGCAGTTAACAGGAAAATGTACCCAGATGAACTGTCAAAAAAAAAATTCCATGGATTTGTGGCGACACTACGTCACCTGAATAGGGTTCTAGGGATAGGATATGTGATTTTTAAATGTGTTTAAAAAGTGTATTTGACTATACACTGCTTTTTTACAATTTTTTATTTTTTGTTTATTTTTTCAATCCTTTTTAGATAGTGGATAACTTCGATTATTTAATAAATTAAAGGAATAGACATTATTATTTTAAAATTAATACAAAAAAAATTATAAACTTATTCTCGATTTGAGATTTTAGCTATTTAATCAAAGCACTGCGAATTGTGTCATAAATACGTTGCGTCTTGATTAAATATCTAAAATCAGGAATATCGACAAAGATTATGACTTTTTTTAATTTTATATATAACTATAATATCTAGTCTTTTGACTATTGAAGTAAAAAATTTGTCAACCATGTAAAAAGACTTGAAAATACCCCACAATTTAAAAAAAAAACAGTGTTTTTTAAAACATTAATTGCAAGTAAACAAACTCACAGATTTTTAAATAATTATAATAAATTTAAGATAATCGTTTACTTTGTAATACTATTGAATAAAAAAGACATCTCACGAGCTATTCAGTCATAAAAGACCCACAAAGTGGAGCAATTTTCTTCATTTTTAAAAACATCGAAGGTTTGGTAATTTATTAATCAATTATATAATTTAGTTTGTGATATTTTAATAAGATATTCGTATTTAAAATATACGTAACCTGATGAATAAATTTTAAAATAAGATATTTCAGTACAAAAATGTGATAAAAAACGCAAGAGAAGATGTAAGAAAAAATGGTGAAATTTTCTCAATCTGCTGGAGATCGCCTTATAGAATATAAAATGGAGTTTTTGCAGGTCAAATTTGATTTTTTATGGTCTAAATATTCATTGTAAATAAAATAAAAATTGTGGTACCTACGTGTCCTTCAAGCAGTTGATTATAAAAAGTAGTAAGCTTGGGAACATAGAAAAGTAGAATCGGCTACGAATGAAAGATGATGGTGTCAAACCGAGACTACTTTGTCATGTTTACACTAATTCGAGTCATGTTGTAATCTTTCAGAATACTCGTATATGTATAATTTCAAGGATGTTGACTTTATGACAATTAGCGTAATTCTATTGAATGAAGTCAAATAAGCAAAAATGTGTTTTATATGGGTGGGAGATTATTGTACACACAGGTGTAACATACATATTACGTACAAAAAATAAAACTAAACGTAAAATTATTATTTATCTACAACAAATTGACTTTTTCCGAAATTATTAAAAAAAATATTTCTGAGCATTTAATAATAATAATAATAATATTCATCAATTAGAAAGATATACAGAAAAACCAATCAATGAAAAAATATTTGGCTGTTAACGGGACCGTTACCAAGTTCTGTGAATTTTCAAAATCAAATTTATTTATCAATTAGAAAGACGTACAGAAAAATCAAATCAGCATTGGGTTGAAAAAGTTGATTTTTTTAAATATTACTTTAAAAATAGTTCTCTGTTTAACTTTTATTGGGCTCATTACGTTATCGTATGCTCCTCCCCACCCAAAAATGCCATATTGCACTAGCGAGTGTGTAGTAGCGAAATACACAATTTTAAAGTTGTTTACACTTAAAATGTGTCTTAACTTTATTAATTGTCAGTTATGTTAGGTTTGCTAATGAGCTTATGTGTTGTTTGAGTTGTATAAAGTCCTAACCCGCAAGGTTTACACTTCACTAATTGGCTCAGCAGAATCAGCATCAATGGCAAATCGCAGTTTACTTTACAAAGCTTTCCATTTATCAGTTTATTTTCCTTGTAAGGCTCCTTGATGGCCTACATTCAATATTTCTTCTGAATATCAAAATAATGTTATTTTCATGCAAACAAATCGCGGGGTCAACGACTAGTTTCCCCACGCGTTTTTACCAGGGTCGGAATTCCCTTGGAAAATCAATCGGGCAAGAAAAAACACAAACACTCAAAAGCGCGGACGTCTGTATTTACATACAGTGATTGGGTATCCACCACTTCCCCAGGATCCAGGACGCTGACATATCGGTCCTTCTCATGCGTCGCCTGGTTGACAGTTTTTTACTCTAATAGCTATCACCATGCTGGACCGTGTATAGGGCGGCCCAGCAGGGAGATGCAAGCAAAACCCAATTACTGTCCCACTCTCGCAGAAATAAAATCTTTATTAGTATAATCAATTCAGTTACATGGTAGTATAGGTATATAAGATACAAACATTTATGCATACAGGTTACAAAGGACATGGATACAGTACAAGAGCAAGAGAGACACAATACTAAGATTCACACATATAGATTCAAGGCAGAGAGGGATTACAGCGAGAGAGGGACAGCGAGGGGACAGGAAGCCATTTTGACACCACTCCCTATAAGGGAAGAAGACGTCACAGTTACACAGAAAAATGGAGTTCAATCCAAAGGCGCTACAGATCCACGGTACTTCGCAAAATCTATCCTCGGAACAGCTCCCAGCGAGTCACCCACTCCCTCACGAATTCCCGAAAGAGTCCGAGGTTTCTTGCATTCCTGATAAGGTCTTCGTTCCTAGGAGAGCGATGACCCACCCCTTCCAATCCTTCTAGCAGCCTCTCCCTGGGTGTGTGGGCGCACCGTCTCGGAGTCATGTCTATTGCGGCTGCCCTCAACAGAGGCCAAAGAATCCCGCTATTGGCACTGACAGGCGCACATAGGACTACGTCTGGCGCGGCCCTGCCAGTATTGGCCGGTATATTGCCTACTGACCTACAGGTTATCGGGGCATATGCTCGTGGCACTTTGAGGAAGGGCCTGGAGGTTGAGATCTTTGACGTAATCTTTAGGCCCTCTGATGCCAATTATCGGGAAATGTGTGAAAGGATAAGAACGGTAATATTGGAAAAATGGCAGGAAAGATGGGACACGGTACCCCTTGGAAGGTGGACCTACACCTTTCTCCCGGGTTGCCGTCAGAGAGGATGGTGGACATTGTCCTCCGGAGTTTGGACATCACATGATGCAGTTGGTATCGGGACATGGCGAATTTCAAGCGAAACTGAATGCCTTGGTTTTGGCTGAGTCTCCGTGGTGCACCTGCAGCCGTGTGCCGCAGACTCCGGAGCATATACTCTGGGTCTGCAATGTCATGAGAGATGTATTTACATTCAGATAAGATCGACATCGGAGATTAGAAACAACTAAGCTGACGCGTCCCACGCCGTCATTTTAATTTAATTTTCCTTTGTCACGCAGACAAAGGAAAATTAAATTTGCTTACAGGCCGCTTCTCACACAAGTTTTTGTACACGTCTAGTCACCAAAATCGGTATATATAAGACGTGTTGCCGACGTCCCAATTTAGTTCGTTCCCTCGCCGTCACAACAACGTCACGCTGCGCGGTCGCTACCGTAGCATCATCTAGCTAAGTAGTTCGTTTCCCTACGCTGGCGCTGTAATCACAATGTCACGCTGCTCGGCGATCGCTACCCGTAGCACCATCTCGCTACAAAGCACGTCACTCCACGAATTGACCAATCTCCAACCTGCAGTAGCTTCGACATCAAAGATAATCGCTACGCCTCCAGTCTGCAGCCGCAGCGCTATCATCGTCATCGCTTCATTACCCTCGCAACATACATCGGCGCCCAATATCTCCAGCTTGCAGTGCAATCATCCTCATCAACCTCACCGCGATACGCCATCTCCATCAGTCGTCAGCACCATCTCCAGCTTCCAGCACGATCTTCACCATGACCACTTCCTGCACCCTCTACGCACGCGACCAGGGACAAAGTTGACGAACCCAGGGGCGCGAGATCAGCTGCAAAACGGACGCCCACTTTATCTACCAAGGTCGAACGGCAATGCACTGACTGTAATTCAATCGAAAATAAATAAATAAACAATATAAAACTGACCGCGGTTTTCTGTTCACGTCAGCTATTTTTCATCCTGCAATACTTTATACAAAAGTGGGATTCGAGACACGGTACCGCACATAACTTTTAAGAATTCCTTGCTGTAACAACAAAATATTTCTCGTATTTATAATATAATAAAAGACTGATATTTCACATTTCTAGCGCACATACTCATACGTATTTTTGCGGTTAAGTAGGTAAGGCGTTAGTAAGTAAAATATTTTTCTCTCTTTGTACGAGTATATTATTTAATAATTCTCTCGATATGATTTTTCTTGGAACATAATATAATATGTTCAATTTAAGATAACTTTAATGATGAATCATTTCAAGTTTGTGTAAATTATATATATATAATACGATCCATGTCAATAATGGTACAAGAAGATATATTATTTTATTGTTTTTACTTCCTTTCTTTTAACTCGTGGCGTCTGCTTGCTTGTTTCCTTGACGAAAAAACTTTGGATCGATTTTTAACCCTTTTCCCGTGATCCAATCGAGCTGAAACTTTTCAAACAGACTCGTGGCGATGATCAAGAAGATCTATAAATATTTCGTTACAAAAATTAATAATTAAAGTATAATTTTGGATTTTTAGAAATTTTAATGGTTTTTTCAAATTGGAATCATTACAAAAGTTTGATTACTACCAACGGCGGCGTAACGACAACGCAACGGAATATTTAAAATTTGAATTACTCCGTCGGTACATAACTACGAATTTCGAAAATTTATAACAGTTGGTTCACAGATGACAGCAAAATTGGGTGTTTTGGGAAGAAATCAAATAATCATTTATTTCTTTTAGATTTCTGCTTAGTTTTGAAGAATTCTACATTACTCAAATCTCATTCTGACTAAAGCATTTGACGCTGGAAATTCATAAGGTATACGATATTGATGATAATCGAATCTATCAGAATCTTGACATCTCAAAACATCTGACATTTTAGAAATATATTAAATTCCTGTAAGTTTAGTGTTATGTTATATGTTTTAATTCGTCTTTAATTATTGTTATATTTTAAAAAGAAAGGGATTATAGTAAAAACTTGGTTTTTATGGGTTACTTTTTTTAAAACTATTTTTTCGAATATTATATTAAAAGTATTTTTTTTAACTTTTAGTATGATATTCGAATAAATACGACTGTTTCTCTTTCATGCAACCCTGATATCCCATCCTATCAGATATCATATAGGATATCACGACTGAGGCTTCTAAATCGATGATTTACCGGTTTTTCGTTCAAAAATAAACGGAAACCATTTTTTGACTCGATGACCTTTTTATGAATCCTTATAACAATTAAGTAATCAAACTACACAAATATCCTTACGAGAGAAAAACATTCATTAATTGCGTTCTTAATTTTTTTAACATATTCAAAAAATATTGTGAAAATAAAAACTGGGTTAAAAAATAAATAAATTTCTTTAAATCATTTTTGTATTCTAGTGTAGGTATATGTTGATAATTTGGATGAATGTCATATTTTATATATAATCACATTAAAATAATATTTTTCCATACTCTTGTCAAAACATAGAAATCTCATTACCAGCGACGACATCTATTAACTGTTTCATGGGAATGACAAATTTCAACCATAGATGGTGATAGCGTAGTTTGTATTGAGTAAAATGAAGCAAGGTATATAAATACCAAATGTTTGATAGATGTGATGGTCGATTATGGGTGGAATCTTGAACGTAACATAGTGCAAAGTGATCACTTAAGCCAGCCAATGACAGGCCGTAAGCCCTGTAAACACCCAAGACTTCCATACCTACTTTACCATATAAAAGTAGCATTAACTCTGTGAGACATCGATAATATTGTCTTGTTAAATAAAGAATATTAATTTTTTCTTAAAATCTTCAATAACGAACAAAATCGATGAATAAATTTTATTAAACTTTTTAAACCCAGTACAATTTTAAAATCGTTTAAATATTCAAAGAATTTTTAAATATTTTTGAATTGGAAATATTTTGAATATATTTCCTCCGAATTTTGGCTGTATATAAAATAATAATCCACTTGTCTTGTCAATTTTTTTTTTTTCAAAATGTTCATAATTTGTAATTTTTTTGTACATCTACTATGCAAACCAAGTAATCAATATATATATAAAAAAAAACGTGTTTCCCTACCCGCCAAGTTTTCTCCACAACTAGCCACAACCACCCACCGGTGGTTATGGTGGTGGATAGCCCTTGGTGTCACATCGAAAATATGCGAGTTTGGTGGGGGTAGTTGTGCGTGGGTGGGAGTGGGTGACGAATTTATTATGGGATTAGATTGTTTCAAAATAGGCACGCCGACTGTGTCGGTGAGTCTAGAAAGTTCCGGAAAAACCTGCTCTAGAAAGTTCTGGAAGGAGAAGGTTCTACAAAATTCCCGAAAGTTCTATAAGGTTCTAAACTGAGTGGTGAAATGTGTCGGTGTGTCTAGAAGGTTCCTGTACATTCAATAAACTTCTTGAAAGTTTTGGAAGGATAATGTTCTAGAAAGTTCGCGAAAAAGTTCTATGACGATCCAAACAGTGTACTAAAAATTTACGTGTGCGAAGCCGCGCGGGCACAGCTAGCTGTGTATATTATTTAATTACTACATCTACATTTACATGCTTCTTTAGTGTATTTCGTTATGCATTTCCGGTTACTCTACCATAAATGCAAATTATATATACAAACAAAGAACTCAGTTTTTTCCCCATAATTCTAAACAAATATTTACGTATTAGCTTTTTTTAAGTAAAAAACTGAAACATTCATTATATCTTAATTTTCTGAGGACTGAACCGATTATATAATATTTCATTTTCATTATTTTTTTCACAACCTCACTAAGCGCAGCCTGTTCTAGGGTAGTCTTGCGGTAAATGCCGGCGTCATCATTAATAAAAATAAACAGAAGTGATACTGTATTACACTGAAACTATTGTGATTCAAGTGATTTGAATCACGAATGCACGAAGCAGATGTCTGGAACTTACAGATCGTCTCAGACAAAAATGTAATTACTAATTAATGACTCGGAGATAAAGCTGCCTTAAGTGGCCATTAATTAAAAACATCTGCTGGCTCATTCATAAGAATTTTGCGGGATTCATAATGTAAATTGTGTGTTCATAAAATATTGCAATGTCCACCATCACAGAGTAGAGTAAAATTTGTAGTGAAATATAAACCTGTGTAAACAATTGCTTCATAAATGATGTTGCGTATGGTGGGCATACTGTCATCATCAAAAAAACAGCAAAAAAAAGGCGAAACTCTACAAAGTAGCGAGATGTACAGATTATCATAAAATAATTATATTGATTATTTGTGGAATATTAAAGCAAAGGCAGCAATATTCAAAAAAAAATTGAATGCAGTCACCGAGAATTATTAACATAGAATTTATGTATTAAAGAAAAAACATTATTATTGTGAAGATGCAAGTTTTGTGAATTTTTAAACAATTTTTTATTAATCATATAGAAAAGGCATACAGAAAAATGAAATTAACAAAAAAATATTTTAACTGCTACCGGGATTCGAACCAACGGACCTCCGTTCTATCCGGGGATGGCGCGTTATCCAATTTCACCACGGCAGTCTGGTAAGTTAACGAAAAACATTCGACCTTATATGCAGTCTTTTTTTAATTGATTACATTTTCATTCCATCAAGCAATCCGTTTTTTATAATGCAATAGTCATAAATACGGCTAGAGGACGCCAGAAATTATTATTTTTTCATTTTTTTTAATTATTTGAAAACATTTATAAAATATAAATGTGTCAAATATAATAGAAGAGCAACGTGAAGAAGAAATCCTATTTAGAGGGTGCTACATATAGCTGAAGAAGAGCGTGATAGAAAAAATATTAGGCAAGTAGTGAATGCAAAATAAGAAATACTTCATATATGCGGTATAAAAGCAAAGGCAGCAATATACAATTAAAAATTTAATGCAGTTATCGAGGATTATAAATTTATAATGTAATGAATTCGAGATTTTTTAGGAAACATACCCTACACATTTATAGTAAACATGATTTTAGAAGGGATAGATACATAAAATCTAGAATTAAATACATTTCAAAGTAGTAATCCTCGGTGACTGCATTCAAAACATTTTTATATTTTTTTAAATATTGCTGCCTTTGCTTTAATACCCCACACATTAAGTATTCAGAATTCTGAAATGGCTAACAAATAGATATTAAAAAATATATATAAATTCTATAATAGGCCGTGAATCCAAATTACTGTACAAAAAAACGACGAAATAAAAAAACACATCAAACGAGATTAGCAGCAAGCAATTAGCGATTGCCGATTGTAATTAGTTTCACGTAATTATTATAATTGAATTAAGAGAGTAATGTTTATTCAATTTCAATAATGTAAGTATGAGGATCATGTTAGAAGTAAAAATGAACAATACATTGTTATTCAAAAACTTCATAATCGCAATCTCTTGAACTATTTTTCAATATGATCCCCTTTGTTATCCAAGTATTTTTGAGTCAGGGAGACAAGCTTATTAAATCTCTTCGCTGAAAAATGCTACCACCTGTTCCTTGAATCAGCTGTAGACAGTTTCATGGACGCGGACGCTGTCAATGGTCTGTGTTTTCCACAAAAAAAATTATTTTTTTAGCTTTTGTGGAAAGATGAAATACGAATGGTGCCAGATCTAGGTTATATAGAGGAGGAGGAGATTAGAGATTGACATGATTAATAAAATTCCACTGAAAAATTACGAATGACGCACAGAAAAGCTTAGAACTGGCAGGCAAGCTTGCAGACAAGTGATGACAAGTTCCCAACAAGGTTCCAGTGCCTTCTTAGGTTAATATACACAAATGATTCACAGTTCGATACCTAAATTATTCATAGTATTTTATGTAGATAGATGTGTTTCATGACACAATGTTCAAAGAATTTCTTTGGTTTTCAAAGGCACCCTAACCGCTGCCACCCTCTGTTAAATATTGAAATCAAATGCCGCATAGAGAAAGCTTGTACAACCATTATCCACATGAAAAATATATCCTGCAGTCATGATCTTAACCTTGGATTACGGATGCGAATAGTCAGAAGCTAGGTGTTTTTTAATATTAATTTTATATTAATTAATTAACGCCCTATAGGGCTTTTACAACAGATAAGTAAAGTGAAAATTAACAGAATATATAGTTTAAAAAAAAAATATCTAAACATAATAATGACAAAGTGAAAAGAAATTACTTAAAATACAGATACAAATATATAAATATAATATAAAGTAAAACGTAAGCATATAACAAGCAGAAGCATAAGAAAAACATAATACAATAGAAACTCAAAAATAAAAAAAGTAATAATGTAGAGTGAAAAGCAATAGCACAAGCTTTGAAAGTCATAATATAATAAAAAATATACATTCAAATACAAATCAATTATTTTAGTCCAATTCGACAAATACTAGTAATCTTTCAATACATCTTTTAATATATGTTTGAATAATATACAGTTATTGACAAGGACGTTAAGTTGCTCGTATCTATTTGCTTGTCTAGAAAGCCTTTGCAGTGGGGAATTAAAGAAGTAGTTAGTAGCTGCAGTTTCCACAGCAAAACCTGCATGACTTCTACTTATGCGAGATACGGCTTTCGGTATCATCTTATGGAATGTAAACATGGACGCTTATCACGCGACGCGACTTGAGGCATTCGAGATGTGGATCTACAGAAGAATACTCAAAATAAACTGGATGGATAAATAACAAATTACAAATTAAAAATTACAAATTAAGATGTTATGGCTCCGATGAATAAGTCATTAAATCAATTGAAATCCGAAAACTTCGATATTCCGGACATGTGATGAGACATCCTGAGAAGTACGAGATCTTGCATCTCATAATGCAGGGAAAGATTGCCGGAAATTGGGGCCTGGAAGAAAGGAAACATTAAGGCTGAAAAACCTGAGACAGTGGTTAGGCCAATCTACTCTAGAGCTTTTTCGGGCCGCAATAAACATAATTCTCATAGCCAACATGATAGCCAACGTTCATTAAATGCACTAAAGAGGAATAAGATATGGATTTAATGGATTTTACAACATGCAGGACAACTTCGGTGGATGTTATCAAGTTTTGATTAAAGTTTATTCATATATCGCCCCGTTAAATATGTCAGCTTTTTCCCAAACTGACCCTGGAAGAGTAGGTGAAGGATGGATGTTAAACACAAATATAACAAAGATACACAACGAATAAAAAAATAAGAAAGTACATAAATCCTAAACTATTTAACATATTACTGGACAATTTAAAACAAAATAGAAAGCATTTTAAAGGAATGTTATAATGAATTGCAAAATATGGTGATAAACTTAATGTTATGAATATTCCTAATTATTATTCTCAATATGTAATGCATTTTGTATTTTTTCACACAAATTTTAAAAATTAGATCGCTGTCCAGTCTAATAAACTTTGAAAAATCAATATTCCGTTAATATTAAACGTAGAGAAACATATAAAAGAACAATTTTGTACATAAAGTCTTTCAAATAAATTAACTTAACAGTTTTAGCGTGATTAGTCATTTATTTTGACTTGTCTTACATCACTACTTAGTCGCAACTTTTGAGAATATGAGAAATATGGAAACAAAATTTCCAATTTGCATTCGAGTAAATTGAGATAAATGTATATATATATAACTGATTTCAAGATTTTAAAATTGATATGTTGGTTGGTAAAATGATTTTCAAGAATAGTTATTAATTTTAAAAATTCCACCTTTTTCCAGATAATCATTTATAAGCACATCACCTTATATATTATTTTCGTCAATTGCCTGGCAATTTCGGTTTTATTTCTAATCGCACATCTCCACTCAGATTTATTTACCGGGTCGACTTGGACCGGTTGTATGAACTCGGTTCATAGTAATTGTTTGTTTAAAGCATACCTTAGATTTTTACGTTTTCCACCAATCAAACAATCCGTTTACGTAAAAATCTATGCTTTTAACGAAATTTTATCATAAACCAAGTTGATATAACCGGTTCTTATTCATGAAAGCTTTTCCGACCGGCCGTGGTCCACCGAGACACCAGGCAAGTCACTGCTCAGTCGACCGCCTGGTCATCCTTTTCTCAATAACTCAATTTAATCTATCAATCGACAATACGGGCAACACATTAGTGCTGAAGTAATTAAGGGTAATCAAAAAGCACGTTCCAGCGCTTAGCATGCACCGTTTATTGAGAACTAAATCCTTGGAAAATTTCTACGGCGATTTCCCCGTACTGTAATGAATAATTTTCCTATCGCAACCCCGAATCGATCGATGGATTACTAAACTCTGCGACCTTTGTAGTCGACATACAAACAATGTTGTAAATTGTAACACGCGGAACCAGTACAGGGTTCACTTCAATTCACTTCAACTTCAGGTTCACAATTTTTACTAATTGCTTCTCTTGCATTTTGAATTAAATTTTTATGCAACAAGGTATCAAATTAAAATTTATTCATTAGGTTTCATATATTTTCAATAAACACATCGCCTTAAAATGACACAAACTATATTTTTGATGTTTATAGGGTTAACTTTGTGGTTGGACATAATTATAAATTTTAATTAAATATCCTTGTATAAACCATTTAAATAATGACTTTACGTCTACCGGTTTACGTCAGTCAGTTGTACGTCAGTCCTGATGAAGATACGGTGGTTTTGAAACCGGTAGACGTAGAGTCATTATTTAAGTGGTTTATACAAAGTTATTTCATTAAAGTTTATATTTATGACACAAACTAATTTATTTAATCAAACAATAAATTACCCAAACATGGATGTTTAAGAAATAAAGAAAATTGCTAAACTTTACGAGCTTTGAATGACTATAGACATGTGACATTTTTTTTTTCAATAATATGTATAAGTAAGAAGACATTTATCTTTAATTAATAAAAATATGTTTTAATCATTTAGTGTTTCTTACAATATGTTTAAGTAATCACTTATTTAAAAAAATAATATACTTTTCCTGCAAAATTTTTTTTAGACCATTTTATATAATAATTTAGTTACACGGATGTTTGGATTAAATTGATTCTAATATCATCTGACACTAGATTGGATATGAAAAAGTATTTTTTTCTCGATATTCCGTTTTTTAAAAGAAACAACTGAGCTTTGCAAATCAAAATGAATATAAATATTTATCTACTAGCTGTAACCCGTCAAAAGTGACGGAACATTGGTTCGCGTCTGCTCAGCTCTTGTGAATTTATAGCATCTTTCGGTTCTATTCGCTTAACTGTCGTTAAAAACTCAATCATTGAGCAATCAATATCATAAAAAATAATGGCGGTAGACAATCATTCAAATTACAGTCACCTTTGTGGTAAGTAATTATTAATCAATATTCTTCATACAATTCAAAACGCATTCGTCATTTTTTGGTATGACAAGTTTATTTGCATCTATGGATTGGAAAACCCAAACGCATGTCCTTGTCCTTGAAAATATCGCAGTATTTCTACCTCTTGAAGTTCGGGTGAAAATTTTATACGTTACCCTCAGAATACCAAAATAGAAAATACGTACACGTTACCGTAAGTAATTTGTTAATTTTAAGCATTTTATATGAAAAAAAACTAACCCATAAAAAACAAGTTTTTATTATACTCCCTTTCTCACTTATTAGTTGAAACAGGTTTGGCGCTTACTCCGGGTGACGATACGAAAGGGAGTAATAAAAAATTTCGAAAAATCCAAAATTATACTATAATTATTAATTTTTTAAAACGAAAATTTGTTAGATCATTTTTATCGTCGCCACGAATCTGCCTGCAATGTTTCAGCTCGATTGGATCACGGGAAAAGGGTCAAAAATCGATCCAAAGTTTTTTTTGACGGCAAGCCGGCAAGCAAGCAAGCAGACGCCACGAGTTAAAAGAAAGGAAGTAAAAATGAACTTTATTTTCGCCACTTTTATATTGAAAAATATCAATTTGTTTCAGAGCCCATGGCCCTTTCCTCAGGATACAATTTTATATCAACAAAAAAATTAAAAAATCAATGTACCTATAGACAATCAAAATATTAAATATATATATAGATATTTGTAAAATGAATAATATATATTTTTTAAAATAGAGCTGCGAACGCGAAATACGTGTCGCATCAATATTCTTACTATTTTCAAGCTAAGCTAAATGCTTGTGCTATGAAAATAGGACTAACTTGCTGATCTGGAGTCAGGTTCGAATCTGCGACCTTTGGATCACGAGGCGAGAGTCCTAACCACAAGACCAACAAGCTACCCAATGAAGAATAAAAAGTTTTTATTTGTTAACTTACATTTTCATAATTTGGGTTTTAGGTTGCCTGTCCGGCTTACCACGTTGTTACCGATTCAGGAAATAAATAGTAGCGAAGTAAAATATCCTGCTTTACAATACAGGTACGCGAGACGTCACCTCTGCGAATGTGGAGTTTTACTTACTTACTTACCTACCATCACGCCGTTTCCTCGTGGGGGTAGGCAGAGAGGATAGAGGGCCACGCTCTTCTGTCCTGACACACAATTCTCGCCTCATCCGCATTCATACATCTTCGCATGCAAGCTCGCCGGTTGTTGAGGCTTCTTCCAGGGGGACCATCTTCCAGTATCTGGTTAATCTGGTCATGCCACGTCTTCCGCGGTCGCCCTCTCTTTCGTGTCGTTTTAAAATATTGATGATAAAACATTATTTTAAATAGTTTCTGCACAAATGTTTTGTGCGGCATATTGCAACATCATAATTTACTTCACGAATTACAAAGTTTTAATTTATTATCCGCTCGTAATAACCATTCCTTTTATAAAACACTTCGTCAATATTGATGTGATATATATTATATTAAATAAGTACCTTAAAATATTATTTTAAATGTAAATAGAAATCAGTTTATTTCATCTATAAATTTCTTCATCCAAGGGGTCCAAATATTTTTATTTTTTTATTTATTCGAATTGAAGCTTAAAATTCATGAAGATGTTTTACAAAGAAAAAGATTAAAACATTTGAATAATATCTGCTCCATATATACGCTTGCAATAATATCTATAAAATTACTTACTTAAATCTTAAAGGTGATGTGTGTGTGTGTGTGTGTGTGTGTGTGTGTGTGTGTGTGTGTGTGTGTGTGTGTGTGTGTGTGTGTGTGTGTGTGAAATTGAAATCATTATTTTCAGTTTTAGCTTAAGTACATCGTGTCTGCGAATAAACCTATGCCAAGGGAATTCTTGTATTGCAAGAATAATTTTATGATTCTATTTAATATAAAATTAAAGACAATATTTCCGCCAAAATGATAGACATTTTGATGTCCTCTCATTTCTCATAGAAATTTTATGCGGACGTTCCGTCTATTCTTAAGTGTTGGGATAAAAATTACCGTCATCATAACAATCATGAAATTTATTATCCGAAAATGGAGTGACTAATCGTACGTTTAACTACCCATTAGGTTAAATGCCAAACTCTTTTCCATTAAAAACGCAATATTAAGTGAGTGATATTCCACAAACCCTGTAGAAAACACCATGAAGTCATATCATGTACGATTTGAATTCCATTTCTTTTCCAGGAAAATACATTCGCCATCGTATCTACTGTTTTAATCGACCCCCTTATTGAGATGTGAGATATTCCAAATGTTTTGTACAATTCCACAAATCCACGAAATAATTATTAATTTACGATCACTCATTGTTTTTTTACTCTCCATCGACACGTTACAGAATGCTGACCTTTTTAACTTAACCTTTTAACTTTTTAACTTAATAACTTTTAACTTTAATCAATAATTTAACCTGAGGCGGAGACCTTTGACAAATAAACATGTTTTATTTTTCTATGGAAATGCATATTGATGATGTCAACAATGATTAATATTATATTGTTTTATTTAAGTATTATTTTTTAAAGTAACCTTAGAAGGGCACTAGAGCGGGCGGCTATAATGGAGCGCTATTTTTTCGTTATATTGTGAAGTCTGCGACTTGCATTCACACTGGAAAAGTACTTTACTTTTTTCGTAAAAAAATATTTATACATTTTCGTTAAAACAACAAGGAACAAGTCGATTTTTCGGTCATGGCACTTCAAGAATATATTGTGTACCGATACACGGCAATGTATGCTTTAGCGCTGTCTACGCGAGAAAGAGATCAAGTCTAGTTATATTCTCGCTTCACGCTAGACAACTAACTTGACGCATTGTATTTGTTATGGACACCGCGCGCTACGTGTTGTTTATTAAAATAAAAATAAATTTAACCATCAAGATAATATATTTAAAATATATTTTAAAAAATATACCTCGGTGGTTATCCATAATATTATTATAATAAAACTAGCTGTGACCCGTCAAAAATGACGGTACTTATGTACATGTCGATTCCTAAGGAATAAGTATTTATTTATTTATATAAAAAAGAAAAGAAAAAAATTCCAATAAAGGAAAAAAGAAAAAAAGAAAAGAAAAATGAAAAAGGAAATTACGTAATAATTTTAGCTAAAAAAAAATTAATAAATCACGTAAAAGAAATTGACGAAAAAAAAATTACTTAAAAATTACGTAAAAAAATAATAAAAAATACTATTAAAAAGTTACGGACGTTACACGAGGTTACGGGGACACAGGCAGACGGTCGTGTTTTGTACGGCGTTAGTAATAATACAACTCACATACAAACAAGGTCTGCAAGTGAAACATATAGTATATAAATAAAACTTCCAAAAATTTTATAGATATGGTAGTCTCTTATGGTAGAATTGATGAACGTAACATTGTGTAAAGGAAGCCCTACAAACACCCAAAAAAGACTTCCATGCATACATATTAGAAAAGCTTCGTCTCTATGAGACATCTTTAATAAATATATCTTGAATGAAACAATTTTATTTTTGTAAATAAAATGTCTCGGTATTTCTCCCACGGTCTCGCAACCCAGTTCGCCCCTGACTTCGTTCCTTTAGGGCCCAGTAAGTACTCAACTTCTCAGTACAAACGTATAAAAACGATAACTTTTATATGTATTACTAAATCACAATAATAAGGAAGTTTTCTAGAATCTCTAATAAAGCGTGCAAGTACTTAATTGAAAGTCTAAACGGCGCGTGCAAAATACAGTTCGCTCGGCCGCCAATGCCACGGAGAATGGCTCAAGTGGTGTTCCGTTCTTTGGAATTTCATTAAGAGTGGAATCGTAAATAGCTTCATTGGAACACTGGCACGTAATAAACTAGTTGCGTTTATGAAGAATATCTTCTAAGCGATTTGTAGCCAATTATCCGGATTCATACCTAAAGTCATTTTTGTGATTTGTTCACGAGAAACCAATGAAGGAGAAGAGACTTTACTTTGTATTATTTTAATTTGTGTTAATAATATTTCTCTCCCCCATAAATGGAAATCAACCAGCCAAGGGATGCAGAACCCTAACAGAAAACTAATTATCAAATCAAACAATCAAATCTAAAGCTTGAGCTTCTTGAGCTATTGCTAATTAGTAGCATGTGTGTACGCACGCTCATTACTAGCACGCTCAAAAATCAACCGCCGGTTGATTTATAAGCATGCTCATTTGATTTGCGTGTGGAAGGAGTAATTTTGAGCATGCGTGAATAGACTTGCTTATGAGAATGCTAATGTCATTTGCTAGTATCGATTACCGATGCGATCTCTCAGTCCGCGACTGATGAAACAAATATGGCGCGTTGGGGAGATGACAAAACATTACTTTTCGTGACATATTATAGGAATCACGAATGTATGTGGAATACTCGGTCACCGCTATGTAAAAATAATATAGCAAGAAATATTGAATTTATGAAACTATTATAAAGATATGAATGATTCAGATCTTACAATAAAAATTATAAAAACTAAAATCAAAAATGTGCGGATGGAAACTCGGGTTTTGATTGAATTTCCTATTTCAGTTTGCAAAGTTTCCAGTTTGAACGAGAGCATCTCTATTCTATGACAAGAGCATGCCAGTAATAAGCATGTGTGTTTGATTGTTAGTTTTAAGCATGCTCATTCATGAGCATGCATAAAATAAGCAGTATAATAACGAGCAAGCGTGTACAATTGTTTAGAGCATGTGTATCACTAACTTTAACCTAAAACTTAAAAAAAAGCCTTAGCTAAGATGGATCAATTATTTATTCAAAGAGAAATCTGTCTTAGGATCCTTCCTGTAAAGAAACGGCGCAATAGAAGAAGAAGAGTTCAGTGGAAGAAAACTCTTGAGGATGTCCTGACCCACCATCGGTGGTAGAACCAATAGTTTTTATAACGATGATGGTAATTAGTGATGGTCCAGTTATTCATGGTACAGTTTTTTCAAAATTGTATCTGATCGGTAATTGAGATATAACTGTTTTCTAAAACCGATTGTTGTGTTGAATTGCAAAAAATCAGTTACCAATCATCGATACAATCAGATAAAAATCTTAAATAACGGTTAGTGTGTCGGTTAAAATACCATCAATAACGGTTACCATTGACAATTACTCAAGACATTTTTTTATATCATTGGTAAAATATTATATATAGCCCGGTCTCTGAGATCCCAAACACTATTCCACATAAAAGTCTACAACACCAACATAGGTTATTTCTCTCCTCTACCTAGAATGCTAAACCAGTACAACGAGGTCACGTCATGTAACCCCAACATCGACATATTTCACATGACACAACCTCAGTTTAAGAGAGAAATTATATCGCTCCTGACCGAAAATAGTTTGAGCGTGTAAGACGGATTCTTCGGAAATCAACCTAAACAAAAATTTTATAGCCACAAAGCGCGGGTACACATTTTCTGACTTGGTTGACCTGGGAGCCTACATGCCTATTATGTGGTGCGGAGAATGTGAACTTCGTTCATCTTGTAATCACTTATTGTAGTACCTACACTTATATTGTACAATGTATTAATGTTTTATTTTAATGTATTATCGTAAATTGTAACTGTACTAATCACCTTGTTCTAAATGACTATCCATTAGGGTCATTCTTACCTGTCGATAGTCTTTAAATTAAAAAAAATAAAAAATACAAATAAAAAATTGTCAATACCGGTGATACTGACCATGGTCGCCCGGCAGCAAGCATAGGCCGCAGGTGACCACTACCCATCCAAAGCAGGCGGTAAGAGATGCATTAAGACTTCTTTGTTTGGATTTCTTTGTCCGAGGGCCGTCATAAACAACGCACGCCAGGATTGTAATTATTTTGATATATAAAATAATGAACAATACGAATCCTTAACGGCTCAATATTGCAGACCGCAGTATCACTTCCCATCAATGTTTCCGACACATTCCATGATGAAGGACTTCCTCGTGGTATGGCAAAGATCCAAAGGGCTTCTAACGCAGGCATGCGACGTGCGCAGAAGGGCGCGCCAGACAATGAGGTGTTATTTTAGAATCTACGTGTTTTCCTGGTTGTGGATCCGTGTACATTATAAATGCTAATTTGATGGTGTAAGACAAGTCCACAATTTAGTTCTGGTACTAACTATAATGTATGGAAGTGAAGCCTGGAATTGGCAAAAAAATAACGAAAGTAGACTGAATGAAAGCAAAAAAAAGAACTGAATGAATACTTTGTGCGATAGAATAGAGTTTTTTTTATTTATTTATCATTTTTCTTATTTTCACATATCAGACCCACATAACATACATATGAATTAAATACGTAAATCTTAAAAACAAAAATACAATATAATAATACAAGAAACAATACAAAATTACCAAAATCAAAATAAGGCTCTTCTATTTAATAGCATTTTCATTAATTATGTCTTTTGACACGACATGGGATTTTATTGAATATTTTTGGTATGACATATTTCAGTGTTCTTTGTCCATACTTATTTATAACTATGAACTAATTAGAAGTGAATGTAATGCATAAAGAATAAAAAAAGGATCGCTGAGATGGTTTGGTCCATGACCACTCATTCACTCATCCGTTCCACGTGTTGAATTGATGAGTGAGGAAAGGATGGTAAAGAAAATTTAATGGGCGAGTAGCAGAAACAGAGGGCGTCTGCAGAAGACCTGGCACGACCAGATATATCAAATACTGGAGGATGGCTCCGTTAGAAGCTTCAACAACCGAAGACCTTGCATGAGAAGTTATGTGAAAGTGGGCAAAAGTATGCCAGGATAGAAGAGTGTGGCGTTCTATCTCTCTGCCTATCCATCTGGAAAACGGCGTAGTGGTGAGTTATAAACGACCACTTCAGAGCCTCTAAATACCGCGCAAAAAATATTCTCAAATTATTTTTTGTTTTCTAGCTAGAAATGCGTATGGTTCGATGTTTTATTTTTGCCATTCTCTTATATGTGGCGGAGTCAATCTGCAAAGTCGAGGTTTTTGAAATGTGGCTCCTTAGACGCGTATGGAAAGTTTCCTGGGTGTATAGAGTTACCAATGTTGAATTTCCTGGGTGTATAGAGTTACCAATGTTGAATTTCCTGGGTGTATAGAGTTACCAATGTTGAATTTCCTGGGTGTATAGAGTTACCAATGTTGAATTTCCTCGGCGTATGGATAAAGACTGAGAAGTGCTGCGAACTATCAAGATAAGACAGCTTAAGTATCTCGTATATATTATGAGAGGGCCAAAATACAGTCAAAACCAACTCTTCATCCAGGGGAAAATAAGTGGTGAAAGAAGCGT
The DNA here is from genome assembly GCA_016648135.1 of Agrypnia vestita. Taxonomy (NCBI): domain Eukaryota; kingdom Metazoa; phylum Arthropoda; class Insecta; order Trichoptera; family Phryganeidae; genus Agrypnia; species Agrypnia vestita. The sequence goes on from JADDOH010005971.1 coordinate 52,723, forward strand.
TGGAAGACGCCGCGTCTCATGGCTGCGTAACTTGAGGGACTGGTGTAAGTGTAACTCGACTGAGTTGTTCCGTGCAGCGGTAAATAAAATCGTCATCACCAGAATGATCGCCGACCTCCGACAGGAGATGGCACCGTAAGAAGAAGAATAAGTTTTCAAAAAGTCTTTTTACATTCAACATAACTTTTATACAACGAATATTAAAATTATGACAGTCAGCCAGATTTTCATTATTCAGACACTTCAGACTTATAAAAGTTCTTGAAAGAACTTTGTTCTTATAAAAGAATAAAGTTATTGCCAAAAGAATTCAGTAAATACGTAACATTAGAATGTGTGCTTCTCTAAAGTGATAGTCGATAAATGCCAAGACAGCTTATTCATATACATTGTAAATGCTTATTTCAATGGTGAATAATTGGAAGTGCATGAATAATCGGTGTATTTCTGTTTCTCATTAGGGTTTTGCTTAAAACGATGTTAGATGTTACATCTTCGAGAATTGGGTACGAATTGACGTAGGTACAACTATTTTGATTAGCATCGCAATGACAATGCTCCTCAATTTAAATACGAGAAACCCATAATCGTTTGTTATTTGTAATATTAGAAATGAAATGTTGTATATATACAATACTAGAAAAATAAATCAATAAAAGAAAAAAAAAACTAGCTGTAACTTGTCAAAAATGACGGTACTTTTACATGTCGGTTCCTAAGAAATAAGTATTTATTTATTTATTTAAAAAATAAAAGAAAAAATTACTATAAAGGAAAAAAAAGAATTTTCAAAAATCGAAAAAAAAAAAGAAAAAATGTATTTCGTAATTTTTTTTTAATTTTTAAAATGTTTACTATTACATGCTTTACTAATTTCTAATGATTCTAAATTATTCAATTAGTAAAACATGTAGTAAAACCTATAGTAAACAAAATATTATTATAATCAATTAAATTTAACTACTATCCCAATTTTGAAAATTTTTATAATAATTAATTGTACGTAATCAAGAACTTCAGCTATAATATTGAAAAATAATTTTGATATTATGACATTTATAAAACACCCTGACGATGGAAAGGTTTTTCCGAAACATGTAGGTGTGATTAATAAAATAAAATATAAAACATACAAATAAAAAATCAATTTTTAAAAATATCAATCAAAAAAGTTTCTCATCCAATTGAAAAAAAAAAACCTACTCTATTATATTTTATAATATGAGCTGTTTTGTCTGTCTCTTTTGACGGGGGCTATTGTGAATGCAGGAAGTTTTTTCGGGGTCATTTTGCCTCGAACATTTTAAAGGGGTACTAAATACATTCATCAAGTCTTCAGATCCTAACCTGTCCTTTAAATCTGACGATACGTGGACAATTGGCAGCGGTTGAATGAATCTTTTATTGTTTAAAGCCAAGTTCAATGTTTTCTAGAAAATGCATAATGCAAATTTCTTTCCGATGATTTAGTTTTCGAAATCCCGTCAGGAAGGTAGGTACGTCATTAGGAAAAATGTTACCGAAAACCATCGATTTGTATTCAAGACACCAGGTGTGAATAATGTCATATTTAAAACGAATTTGCTTAAGCAATTGTGTCGCAATCGACATTTTCCCATAACATTTTGGGAACGCTCCAACTGCCATTGAGTCACGATTCGTTTAACCGTTACTATTAGTAACTATTTTTTTTATATCGGGTTTTAAATATTTTCTTCCTAGTCAATAACTTTTACTATTTTAATACAAAATAACTGTACGCTGCCATCATATTATTAACTCACTTAACCGTAAAGAATTTATGATGTTTACTGATCTACACTAATATTACAAAGAGATAAAGTTCGTAAGTTTGGATGTAGGAGGTAATCTCCGAAAGCACTCAACCAATTTCAAAAATTCTTTCACCAATTTTTTTTTTTTAATTTTTTTATTTAATTTATAATATATATAATATTTTATTACAAAGGTACCTTGAACATATACAATTCATTTTTTTTGTATGTATATACCTCACCAAAAAGAATTACGATTCTTGTGTGTGGTGAGGGATAACCACTTATAATAATATACCTAGGTAGGTAATCTTATTTATAGGACAATGAGAAAGGTAATGTATTATTTATCGAATATATCTGAATCTTAATTAATAATACAATACATAGAATAATCAGTCAACTAAATAATAATATAGAATAAGCAGTCAAAAAGAGACCAAATTCATTGACATTCTTTCACCAATATTTATAATAAACCTTCAGGGTGGATAAAAATTGCATATTATCCCGTTCAAATAAAAGAGCTTTTCGTGGAGACCAATTTTGCAACGTAAGTCGACGAAAAAACGGTCGAGCGAATGCGTTTCTTACGAACGCTGCCTTAACGGTAAGAGATTATAATATATGAATTCTATCTATAAAAAAAAAGTTGAAGAGCTTAAAAAGGCGTATAAAAATACTGTAATAATATATGTCTATATAAGGTTAATTCACAAATTGATTAAATATGACTAAAATATGTATTTAAAATTAATTTTAATCTGTCGGAGGTAATTTACGTAGGTAATGTTAAATACTTAAACAAATTAATTTTCTTATCGTCAGAGAAATTTTATGTAGATAAAAATTGTCTTTTATGCATAACTAGCTGTCCTTATCCGGCGTTGCACGGGTTAAGGATTAAGATTAAAATAAATTTGTGAGGGTAAACAAAGGTTCGATTCGAATGGTATAGATTTGCATTGAAAATATATAAGCGGAGGGGAAGAGTTAAAAGAATAGAGGGGAAATATCGCATATATTACCCGCCGAGTCCTAACGAATAAGTTTCCAAATTTTGGGGTCCGATCGGCCGAAAGGTACAGATTTACCTAGAAAATATATCAGGGGAGGGGAAGGGTTAAAAGAATAGGGAGGAAATGTCGCATAAATTACTCGCCGAGTCTTTAATAATAAGTTTCCAAATTTTAAGTCCGATCGGTCAAGCGGTACAGATTTGCATCGAAAATATGTCAGGGGGAGGGAAAGGGGTATGAGAATAGGGAGGAAATGTCGCCGATGTTACCCGTCTAGTCCTAAAGAATAAGTTTGCAAATTTTGAGTCCGATCGGTCAAACGGTACAGATTTGCATCGAAAATATGTCAGGGGAGGGGAAGGGGTATGAGAATAGGGAGGAAATGTCGCCTATGTTACCTGCCGGGTCCTAAAGAATAAGTTTCCTTATTTTTAGTCCGATTGGTAAAACGGTCAGATTTGCATCGAAAATATGTCAAAGGGTGGGGAAGGGGTATGAGAATAGGGAGGAAATGTCGCCGATGTTACCCGCCTAGTCCTAAAGAATAAGTTTCCAAATTTTGAGTCCGATCGGTCAAACGGTACAGATTTGCATCGAAAATATGTCAGGCGGAGGGGAAAGGGTATGAGAATAGGGAGGTAATGTTGTCTATGTTACCCGCCGGGTCTTAAAGCATAAGTTTGCAAAATTTGTATCGAATCGGACAAACGGTGTGGATTTGTATAGAGAACAGACAGACAGACAGACATTGAGTTTTATAGTTATAGATGTTATAAATAACATGATTGATTGCCCCCAGACTGTTAGTCTGATCGACTTATATGCGCCATCGAGATCATCAAGATAATCTCCGAATCTACTCATCCGATTTCAAAAATTCTTTCGCCAATATTTAGAATGGACTTTCAGGGTGGACATATTATCCCGTTGAAATAAAAGGGCTTTTCGTTTTTTTTCATCATTCTATTTTAGAGGAAATGTCAGAACTAATGCATTAGCAAACTCCGTAATCCTTAGATGACACTCGTCAGGGAATGAACATGCGGAGGTGATCGACATTTTTACAATTCATCCTGTAATTTACTCAATTCTATTATATGTAGGTACTTTATCCTGTACTCTCAATGTACTTTATCCTCTTAATGTACTGTAATCTATTATCGACTATCTGTCTTTTGTGATTTTTTATTGTATATTTTATAAAAGCCCTTATGGGGGTTAAATAAATAAATAAAAATACAAATGAATAAATATTATTTGGACGAATAGTTTAAATGATATTTATTTTTCACCGATTCTCTTACAGTCTCAAACTAAATTCCACGCCGTGGGCACAGCTAGTCTATACTAATATATAAAGAGGTAAATTTTGTAAGTTTGAATGTAGAAGGTAATCTCCGAATCTACTCATCCGATTTCAAAAATTCTTTCGCCAATATTTAGAATGGACTTTCAGGGTGGACATATTATCTCGTTGAAATAAAAGGGCTTTTCGTGGTGACATATTTTACAACTAAGGTTGACGAAAAAATTGTCAAGCAATGCGTTTTTACAAACACTGCCTTAACACGGTAAGAGAAATTTAAATACTTTCTATGGAGAAGTTGTAGAACACAAAACTCTATAAAAAAAGTCCGCGACGACATTGACAGTGTAGACATGTTATCCCGTTGAAATAAAAGGGCTTTTCGTGGTAACCTATTATACAAATAATGTTGACGAAAAAATTGTCAAGCGATGCGTTTTTTACAAACACTGCCTTAACGGTAGGAGATATTTAAATACTTTCTATGGAGAAGTTGTAGAACCCAAAACTCTATAAAAAAAGTCCGCGACGACATTTGTCTGTATGTTAAGGTTAATACACAATTTGATAAAATATGTAAGCTTGTTATAAATAAAATTAAATGTTCATATCGCAGACTTTAGTGATTGCTGTTTTTATAATACCACCCCTATGTTAAGTCTCACTTGTATATTTGTTTATCTATAAATTTAAAAATGGAAATATCAACAAATTCCCTACAAGTTGAAGCTCTGAAACTTTCAGCATTTGTGTACCTACTTCTTGTAACAGTGTAATGTTAAATTGTTTTCAATATGATTCGAAAGGTTTGTTTGCTTGATTTGATAATTATGAATACATTCATCATCTTAGATTGCACAATTTAGACCCGTGCCGTGCAAACGGATTTCCTGCGAAACATCAGACCTTCCCAAAAACATCGGACGTTTCCTTATTTATTTGATATTTTGAGAACTGTAAACAATTTCAGTATTTCGTATAAAGAAAAGAAATAAATAAAAATACATACAATAGTGTTTTGACGTTTCTAGTCAAGCAAAGTATTATTGACACAAACAATATTTTGTCAAATAAGTGTCTATGTTTGCGATATTTTTGTAATCAATTGATAAAATTTCAGTAATTACATAGTTAAGTTAAAATAAATCCCGTAATCCGAAGCATACTTATAAAAACATGTACTTAATTTTGTTTTTTTATTTATATACAGGTATTTCTCTTCTACAAGAGTAATATAACTCGTGAGTAGGAGAGGAGTATCATTATATTTTAAATATATTCAATAATAAGTATTACATACTATGCACCTTTATGTAAGAAGAAAAAAACTAATATGTGATAATCATAATGCAATTATGTGAGACAACAGTAGAAATAAACTTATATAAGCAAAAAATTTAAAAATGAATATAATAAAGAGAAAAATAATGGAAAACTTTAAGCACAAATAATAACAGCATGCAGTACAAATAATATTAAATTTAAAATGATCTATTATTAAAGAAATATTCTCCAAAATTATATAAAAAAATGTATACACAATTAATTAATAAGTAAGTAGATTACATATATAATAAAATAAAAATTTGATTAACTCTGAGGGTATTTTTTATTTAATTTTTTTTTTCAATCCTCATTTTAACAGGTAATTCGTTAAAACCATTTCACACCTCTAAAAATATGAAATTATGTTTTTTTTTAATATTTGTTATATTCTCAAAGCATTTTATTAAGTTATTATTTACTTTTTCAGCTTTGTGAAACACCCAAAAATGAAATTACACGAGACTAATGTCCTCATTTTCTTTTGTATTGCGCGCTTTTGTAGGCGCACATTTGTGTGGCGCGCAGTTTTCGTGGTCAAAACATTGTTGTTTTAAAAAGCTGTCGGAATTCCTAAATGAAATAAAGAGAAGTGAAGACCGAAGCGCGTCCAATTCCTGGAGAAGGACGTGTCTGGCGGCCAAGAGCGATTCATTCAACAGCGCGCGCAAAGTGTACTTCCAAATTGCTCGATTACCATGCTGAGCGTCATCATCTCGGAAACGCTCAAACAGCGGAGACTTCTAGAAGCCAGGATGTCGCTGGCATCATGATAAGTAGGTTACTGACATAGAATCCACGTGTGCGACGTCCACAAAATACCATGCTTCGAGAAAGCGATTTGAAAGAAAAATGATCTTTTAACAGATTATACGATTTAATTAATTCGAATTCTCGAGTATGAGGTATAATATTTTGAATATTTTTATATTATGGCAGTGAAATTTTCTTAGTACGCATGTAAAATTGGATTAAAATAATCGATGTTTTATTTAATGGATTTATGGATACTGCAATATAGGAAACAGAAAGTTTAATTTTTGTCTTTTTTAAAACGATATATTTAACAAATTGTCGAAAAATATTAATGTCTGAATAGCACCACTTCTTTTTCAAACTTTATACAGTCAATTTATAAATAAAACATATGGTCTTTATTTGAAAATACACGAGATTAAGTGTACCAAAGATAACTCTATTGCATGAAAACTAAAATAGTGTTTCGGGGTTATAATTTTTTTGATGTTATAAAAATATATTTATTCATATATTTTTAAGGAAATTCTTTAAGAGAGAATGGATCTATCATAATAAAATTGATTAAAAGCTTGTTTAGCTATGGGTTTTGCAAAATGATTTAATAAGTTTACCTAAAATTTAGCAAATACGAAAATCGTGTACTGAGGCCTCTCAAGGCGATCGTCCAGCAGAGTAAGCAAATTTCACAATTTTTTTTTCATATCTTCTTTAGCGTTTTTTATCACATTTTTGTACGGGAATATATCACTTTAAAATATATTCATTAGGTTACATATATTTTAAATACATATATCCTGTTAAAATGACACAAACTAAATTACATCATTGATTAATAAATAACCAAACCTTCGATGTTTTAAAAATGAAGAAAATTACTCCACTTTGTGGCCCTATTATGACTGAATGGCCTCGTGGTAAGTCTTTTTTTTCAATAATATTACAATGTAAGCAATAATCCTATATTTATTTTAATTATCGCAAAATCTGTAGGTTTTAGGTATGTTTTAAAAAACACTGTTTTTTATAATAATTTATATTTTATGTGTTTATTTCAAATCTTTTTAGATAGTTGATAACTTTTTTCTTGAATAAATTAATTGAATAAATGAATAACTTGATGAATAAATTTAAAAATGATATATTTCCATACAAAAATGTGATAAAAACGCAAGAGAAGATATGATAAAAAATTGTGAAATTTGTTCATTCTACCGGACGATCGCCTTAAGTACTCGTTAAGTATTTAAACTCCGTTGATTCGAACCCTGCTAATTCGAAATTTTTCACACCCACAAGTCCCAAAATATTTAGTTCGTAGTAGATTGGTCCCAATAATTCTAAAAACCCGGTAATTCGTAATTCGAAATAAGTTTTAGCCCCTCACGCCATAAAGTTACATATTTTATTTAAATTTAAATTAAATTAAACTTTATAATGCAAACACGTTGATTTTAATTAATTACTATTGTAATTTATGATTAACAGAAATTGTGTCATCTTATTCGAGTAGACTAAGGGGTCGCGGAGTAGTGGGGGTGATTTTTTGTGTGGTATTTAAGGGGAAGATCTTGAGGATCGGAGACATTTGAAGGAATGTGATGTTGTTTATGAGAATTTTTTTGTTAATCATTTACAGGAATGACCCTATGATTGGATGCCATTTATCAATAAAGGGTCGACCAAAGCAAAATAGATTATTCGTAATACAGGCATTGGCATCATGAAGCAAATTTTTAATTTTAAAAAATAATGACCTCAATTATTTACTTGCAAGTTCCATTTGTTACTCTGCCCATTACACTAGATTTTCTAGTTAGTAAAGAAGATTTCTATAGTTATTTTCAGTTCTTTTCCTAGGTGGTTCTAATACGGAAACTGATAGATAATATATGTATGTAAAGTAAAAAACAAAATAGATAAAAATCACTAAATAAGTGTCAAAATGGGCAAAAAATTAAATTAAACAATTAGCATAAAAGTTATTATTATTATTCTAAAAATAGTTAAATTAGGTTAGTATAAACACATACAATAAAATAAACAAACCAATTCTTCAATAACTGCAAACTGATTTTGTGGTAACATTGTCTATATAATTAATAAGAATATACACTATATATTTACCACTAATTTGAAGAAATATCAACAAATTATTTATAAGAAATTTTGGCCCTGAAAAATCTTATTTCAACTTTGTGGTTAATATTAGGTCCTTACATATGAAATTGGCGTTTAGTATGGGAGGAACATAAAGCCGATTTTTTTTTATTATAATATGTTTATTTAATCAAAGTATGTACCATTGCTATCTATGCACTTTTGCCATCTCATAGGTAGTTCATCGATCCCTTTATTAAAAAAACCATTCGGACGGGAATCAATAAAATCTTTGAAGGCGGTTTGGACTGCCCCATCGGAGTTGAATTTTTTTCCTTTGCAAGAAGTTATCCAAATTTCGAAAAAATGGTAATCTGTTGGGGCAAGGTCCGGAGAGTACGGTGGATGTCTTAGACATTCCAATTGAAGCTCCTCTAATTTGGTAGCCGTCTGTTGTGCAGTGTGTGGTCTAGCGTTATCATGAAGCAGCGGTGGCCTAGAGCGATTAACCAGCCTCGGTCGTTTAGCAGCTAGCTTTTCCATCATGGTTTGCAGTTGCTGACAATAGACATCTGTCGTAATCGTCTGGCCAGATTTAAGAAAGCTGTAGTGAACGACACCAGCACTAGTCCACCAAACGCTCACAAGTAACTTTTTTGGGGTCAATTTTCGCTTGGGGCATGGTTTGGCTGGTTCGGCAGGGTTCAGCCATTGCGATGAGCGCTTCCGATTATCGTACAGGATCCACTTTTCATCACAGGTAATGATTCGATTTAAAATCCCTTCATTATTGTACCGATTGAGTAATGCAACGCAGCAGTCAACGCGCGTTTGTTGATTTGCTTCACTCAATTCGTGAGGTACCCACCTTTCAAGCTTTTTCACCTTACCAATTTGCTTCAAGTGGATTAAAACAGTTTTATCACTAACACCGCAGCCTGCAGCTAACTCGTATGTGGTTTGCGATGGATCCGCTTCCACAATAGCCTTCAATTCTTCATTATCAACTTTGGTCTCCGGCCGTCCACGGGGCTTGTTCTGCAGGTCGAAATTTCCAGAACGAAAACGTTGGAACCAAAAACGCACTGTGTTTTCTTTTGCGGCACCGTCGCCATACACATCATTAATCCTTCGAGTCGTTTCTGCAGCACTGGTGCCACGGTGGAACTCGTACTCGTAAATAACGCGATATTTCAAGTTTTTCATTTTGTAAACTGAGTGACGCAAAGAAAAAAACAATTGAGGAAAAAACAAATGAATTATAATTTTCAAAACACAAATACATGAGTAAATAGCTGTATAAATTTGGATTTGGAATTCCTAACCAAAGAGAAGATATTTGAGATCAAATTTGCCAGTACGGCAAAACGCCAATTTCATATGTAAGGACCTAATACATTCAAATATAGAAAACACGTCGTCGGTGTAAATACAAATAATTAATTAGGTACTGATGAGAGAAACTTGAAAATTTCGATGCATTTTAACGAAAACAATTATGAATTTTCAAAATCTAACAAACATTGTATGAACCATAATGATTCAATCAAATGTGGTCATTTGGTCGTTAACATCAACGCTATCAACGACAAAAACGTGTCATATTCACGTTTCACGTTCATATTCAGACGTGTTTTGTTTCTTTCCAATTTCGTCTAGCATTTCCTTTAAAATCTTAAATGCAGTGCGTATCATAGATTTACGAGATTTTGACATTTTTTTATTATTCTCACACTACCTACAAAATAATTGGCAAGTAAAAAGCTGTCACAAACCATTAAACTGAAAAATTCTTATAAAGTATTAGTAACACCGATGATTGATGGGCTTGGCGTTAACATTGTAGAAATTATTCACAATAATCATAAAATTAGAAGAAAAACCCTTGCTAAGTTACCTTTACTTTAATAACATTTTGAGTTTAATAATATTTTTAGCGGGGTCACTCATCAACAGGTGAAGTATTGTCAGTTAGAAATGTAAAAATTAAAATAATTTAACAATTCGGAAGAATGCATGTACATATAAAAAGGCTATTGCTTTAAAAATTCAAATTAAAAATATAGATATCTCATTACCAACGGCGACATCTGTAGGTACTGGTTTATGGGACTGACAATTTTCGACCACAGCGGTAATAAAAATACAACTCACAAATGAAACAAGATGTGCAAGTTAAACATTAAATACAACAACATTTTATAGACTTGGTAGTCTATCATGGGTGGAATTGTGAACGGTACACTGTGTAAAGTACTGTAAAGTGATAGTTCGTAAGCCCTATGAACACCCAAAAAAGAAGACATACTTATGTACCTACTTTCTCATATAAAAAATAGTTTCGTCTCTATAAGACATCTACATATTGTATCTACATATTGTCAATTGACAGTTGTTTAAAATGATCACAACACTTTCGAAGATTCCAAAGCGGCCTAGCGTAATCTACGCCTTTCGGGGAGCATCGAGAAACATCTATAAAAGCCTGGAAGCCACGAGAAAGTTTTCCTAAATACTGGAAACGTCTGGAGGTTTTAATATCAGCGTTAGCCAATATAAATAGAGCCGCATACGGAAGTAACGGGTTTTTGTTGTTTTTGGGAGCGTTTGACAGCGATACCAAAGCGAAGGTAGCCGCGAGTTCCGAAGGCCAGGATGGCTAAGCGAGCGGTATTATATATTCAATTTTATAATTCTTAATAACTTATAATTCAACAGAAACAACTCTAGAAAGTTCTAACATAGCGAAAGAAACCGAATTAATACATGCGGAAATTGGATGGAATGTTCTAGTGAATAGTGAATAAAGTGTTAAACCGATTATAAATTGTCTATTGAAGAGTGATAAATTTACGAAATAGTTTAATTCAAATAAAAGCGTTAAAAGTCAAATAGTGTTAAATGTTTTTTACGTTTGATTAGTTAATTAATCAGTAATTAATAAATCCTGTATTAAATTCCAGCGTATATCTTTTTGATGAGAGATTCTATTACTCTCGAAAAAGTAGTCTACAACAGCAGTCAAATATAAAACTACAAAAGTAGTCAAATATAAAAATATTATTAAGCTCACTTAGAGGTAACAAAGTTAATATTTTTTGCCGAATTAAATGATCAGCTGATGTTTTTTATTTATTATTTATCATTAATTATTCATTCTATGCTCCTGGGAGGAAACAGTTGGCATACAAATATGTTTAACTACGCAATATGTTAAATGGGAAATCATCGCGGGATACATTTCCGGGAATGTGGTCAAATATTCTGTATAACTTATCTGGTTATCTACACCAGACAGAATCTAGGAAAATACGTAAATAAATCATGTACGTAGCATATTTGATTTTCGGAGTAACCTCTTGTATCGGAACTGTACAGGAAAATATTCAACGGAGAATCAGCTCGAACCATGAATAATGCCTCCTTAAAGGTAACCACACATGGGACTGTGTCACCAACTCCAAGGAACGCCACCACCTCGGAAGTCTTCAAAGAAGAGGAGCGATAATACGGAGAACGACGCCAGAAAATATTGTGTACTCTACACCACTACAGGTTTGAGACAACAGACGGCCGTGGCTTAAACTTCTGCATTAGAAAACAATAAATAGCAATACGGTTATACGACAAAAGTTACATGGATATTTGGTTCAATAACGAAAGGTCTACGGACGTTTGGACCAACCACAAAAGGTCCATGGGCATTTGGACCAACCACGAAAGGTCCACAGACATTTGGTCGAATGAGAAAAAGTCCTCGGACATTTGGCACAACGACCAAAGATCGACAAACATTTGGTCAAACGAGAAAAGGTCGTCGGATATTTAATTCAACGACAACATACTGCACTTTTGTTAAGTCTAACCTAACCTAACCTAACCTTAAATATGTGTTTTTTCACTATTACCTATGAGAGTGTTAGTTAACTTAGTAAAAACCACTGCCAGATTTAAAGTCTACCGGTTTCGGGACGTGCCCTTCTCTTCGTCAGGACCAACAATACTTTACTATGTTCACAACACAATAAACCACAACCATAGTATTGTTAAACTTTCACAATCAGAGAAAATCAGGAATCTCAGTCTCTCTCTCGTTGATTCCTGATTGTTCTGTGGGCAAGTTAGCGCATGCTTGTCTCAGACAAGATTAACACGCATGTCATAAATATTGGTGAAAGTTTATCAATACTATGGTTGTGGGGTATCGTGTTGTGAACATAGTAGTGTAGTGTTGGTCCTGGCGAAGAGACGGGTACATCTCGAAACCGGTAGACCTTAAATCTGGTAGTGGTTTTTACCAACACTCTGTTATAATGTCTAAAATATTAATAATATTACCTATCAGTTGATTAATTTACTTTAAGTTATTTTATTAAAAAAAAAAATATGTACGATATTTTATCTTGGTTCAACATGTGGTTTGATTTGATGCCTCGTGGATCTTATGTTGCGTGGGCCAAATGTCGCGCGGACTTTTCGTCACGTGATCCTAGGAAAGGCCAAGAATCTCCACGAACGTCTTGTCAAGGAGACACTTGGGATCTATGAAAAAGGATAAAGATCCTTAATGGACCGTAGTCACAATTTCGTTTACTTGAGTGATCATCCTCTTAATATGCCTTATCTCTAAAAAAAACTTGAAAACTGAATGCTCCATATGTTTCTTTTTAACGACATCATTGGGAATCCCAATTTTGATTTGCGTACCTACTCCAGATGACGTCTGAGGATTGAGGTAAATTTTCAAACTAATAGTTTTAAAACATTTGAGAGATTGTACTAAGAAGTGTAACAATCAATCTTCTTCCTCGTTGTCACTCTTGATCCCCACATGCCATCATCCGACTGGAGGACTTCCAGAAAAACTGCTGAGAAGGCGAATATCCTCAAAAGGTCATTGCCACCACGTACGATGATGATAATGAATCATTACTTTGTAATTAGGTACATATTTAATTATCTAATTACATGTATACAAAATAAGTAATCACATAAATGTGTTAGTCCCTCTCCAAGCACAAAAGTTCGTCTCTTTTTGGAGAGGCACAGCGAATAAATAAAATGTATGTTTTAATTACCTACCTTTCAGTACCTAGGTGTAATTATAGATGCAAAACTAACATTTACAAAAAATACTGAATTTGTGGTAAAGAAAATCGCAAAAAAGTGTCCTTACTTGGAAGAATAAGAAGACATATAAATAAAAATACAAGTTTATTAATATACAATACTATGATTCTCCCGCACATAGATTATTGTTCCAGTATATTATTTATAAGCAACGAAGGAATGCTAAAGAAACTATAAATAGTACAAAACAGAGCGATAATACTGAAGTGTAATAGGAGAACTAAAATAACAAAAATGTTGAATACCCTAGGACTGGAAACTGTAAATCAAAGAATAATATATAATGTAATGGTCCAAATATTTAAAATTAAACATGGATTAGTACCCAAATACTTTGATGACAGGATGAAGCTGAATAAGGATTTTCATCCTACAATACAAGAGAAAGCGACAACATAAGACTACCAAAGAAAAAGAAAAACACCTCACAAAATTGTATGATGTATAAAGGTATAAAAATCTTCGATAGCCTGCAAAGGAAATTCAAAACATGGAGGATATAAGTAGGTTTAAGCTGAAGCGCAAAAATTACATTCTAAAAACTTTGAAATGATTAGATGGAATGCAACATATCCAAGTGAAATCATGTATTAGCCCACACAATATTATGTGTGGAACTAAATTATTAAGATAAATAAGTAAATAAATTAATGTTTTATTTATTTTATTATATATTATTGTATTGTATTATTAATTAAGATTTTTGATATATTAGATAAATAATATATTACCCGTCTAATATTATTGTCAAATAAATTAGATTACCTAACTATATGATTGTAAGTGGTTATCCCTCACCACACACAAGAATCGCAATTCTTTTTGGTGAGGTATATAGCTACATACAAAAAAAATTGAAAATATTTTCAAGGTATCTTTGTAATAAAGTATTATATATATATTATTAATTATATAAATTTAAAAAATTTAAAAAAATAGTTTTAATAGACTAGAATAAAATTAAATTTATTCAACCTTATGTTAAATTAAACAAATAAAATGAAAAGAAAAATTCATTGTTTTGTTTTTAAATTAACTGTGTTATTTTAGATAAATTTTAATGCATTTGAATTTATTTTAAAACATACCTGAAACTCGTATAATATTGCCATATGTCGTGGCTGCGGGAGGCAAATAAAAACACCAGAGATTAATTAGCGATTTATTAATTAATGACTAATTAATTATGCAATGAACAAGTAACACGAATTAAACTTAACACTATCTTTAATCTACACTATTTTGCAAAAAATATTACTCCGTCTATGAATACTTTATTATCGCTGGGTAACACGTATTTATCACTCGTAGAATATTCAATTCCCGCACGCCGTTGCCGCACGCAATTCTCGCGGCCGGCTTCGCACCGAACGAACCGTCAAAACACGACACTACTCGCGCCGCGGCGTGATTCCGTACTATAACCAAATGCTGGTATTTTCGAACTGTCTAGATTATTCAAGTGTTTAGGAGAAGGTTCTCGTCGTTTCTAGGCTGTTCTAGTTGTTTTTGGACGTTTCCCAAAAGTTGTAGACAATTCTTGATCCTTCTAGATCCTGCGATAGTGCTATTATAAGGAATCCCTCTGCCCACCATTCTAAGACAATATAATGAATTGGATGCTCAAATCAATTTAGAAACAATAAATTCATTTTATAATAATATATAAAAATAATACTTATGTAGTAACATAATATTTTTATTACTGTGATCAACACTTACGTGTCATTCATGCTGACTTATAAATGGAGATTGATTATAATTATAACTAACTAACTAACTAAACTAACCATCACGCCGTTTCCCTGCAGGGGTAGGCAGAGAGGATTGAACGCCACACTCTTCTATCCTGGCACACCACTTTTGCTTCGGCCACATTCATACATCTTCTCATACACGTTCTACGATTGTTGTGGCTTTTAACAGGGCCATCCTCAAATACTTGTAGTACCTGATCGTGCCAGGTCTTTCGCGGACGCCCTCTATTCCTGTTGCCTTCAACATTCGCCTCATATATCCACACTGTAATTATGAATAACGTAATAGGTTTGCGTGTGTATCATGAAGAAATGTGAATTCTTCCTAACAAAGCCCGAGAGGAAAACTATTTTTGTGGGTAAATTAATATATTCGTTCGGAATGTAAAATAACTAATTATTTAAGGGTTTTCATCATCACTGGTGCTACAGCCCACTGTGAGCCTTGGTCTCATCCAGAATTTTTCACCATTCCTCCCGGTCCATCGCCCGCCTCTTCCAGTTTTTTTTTTTTTTTAAATAGTGAACACGGAATACGTGTCACATCAATATTTTTACTATTTTCAAACTAAGCTAAACGCTTGTGCTATGAAAATAGGACTAACTTGCTAGTCTGGAGTGAGGTTCGAACCCGCGACCTTTGGATCACGAGGCGAGTGTCCTAACCACAAGACCAACAAGCTACTCAGTTTGACACACCGATTGCCCTTAGATCCCCATTTTTAATTTAATTGGTTTTATCTTTATAAAATATCCCAATTATAATTATTTAGTTGTCTGTCTTTCTGTCCCCGTAACCTCTGTACCTAAAAATTTCTTTTTTTTTTTAACGAAAAAATTATTTGTTTAAATTTTTTTAACGTGAAAGTTTTTACGTATTTTTTTTATTATCTTTTCTTTTGGTTTCTTTTTTATATAATAAATAAATACTTATTCCTTACGAACCGACTCGTAAAATTACCGTAATATTTGACGGGTTACAGCTAGTAGATATATATTTTTACTGGCGTGTTAGTTATACCAAAGCACATTCTCTTCATATCCAAGCATACTTTCTCTAGTAGATATATGCTTCTACTAGTGAGAATACACTTATACGAGAGACTCACTAATGAAATTAAATTATATTCATTTCCGAAATGTCATTGGAATTTGGCAATTATCAGTTTCATACGTTTAGTTCTGCGCTACTCTCAAATATTCTTATCTAACCTCATCTAGAAGTAAATATTTATGACAGTTGATCAATACTACTTTGCAGTTTAAGTGTTTTCTAATTTATTCACGTGTTATGTAAATGCATAAATATAAAGATTCGTATAGTAATTTATGTATTATATATAAAAGAGAACATCAAAGAGATATTAAAAAACACGTCATTCTAGGTCAATACACATGCCAGCAAAAAAAAATATTTAAGAATTTGCTGCGCTCATTTGTTATATTGTTATAATTTTAACTTGTATATTAGAAGATAATAAAAAAAATGTCGAAAGTGAAACAGATAGCCTATTTGGCAATATTTTGATATCAGTAGTGAAAATAACAAATGTGCCGTTTATATATTGTTCAAATTTCTCGTGGTGGCGAGGGGAAAAAAGCAGGTTCGTCATCCATTATCCATATTTTCTGTTACATACGAGGTGTATAAAAGCAAAGGCAGCAATATCCAAAATATTTTTTTTTAATGCACTGTCGCCGTGGAATTTAGAATTTACTGAATTCGAGATTTTATAGGAAATATTGATCTATCCCTTTCTAAATCATATTTCCAAATCACTATTCATAACAAAGATAGCTATGTCCACTTCAACTAATCAACCCCTAAGGATTTATCACGTGACAAAAAAGCCGCTTCATACTAAAGTAAATTTGTTGTCGTTTTTAGAATGAAACATCATAGCAAAGATTATATAATTAGCAAAAGCAGTAATGTGCACTATTTGCTAGCAACACAGCAATATCCACATTTCACTGGGCAGCAAAACTGTGCATTCATTTTTTAATAAATTGCCACTGCCTAAATTGGTAAAATATATGTACACCAGATTTTTTTTTATTTAAAACATATTTTCAATAGAAGTTTGCTAACGCTGTAATATATGTACTATGTGAATTTTTCCAGAACAAGCCAAAAACCTAGCAGATAATCCACTAATTAAAAAAAGAAATTTTAATCTACACTATGTATGTATGTATGTATGTATGTATGTATGTATGTATGTATGTATATATATAAATAGGTAAGGCTTGTAAGCTTGTAAGCTTGTAAGCTTGTAAGCTTGTAAGCTTGTAAGCTTGTAAGCTTGTAAGCTTGTAAGCTTGTAAGCTTGTAAGCTTGTAAGCTTGTAAGCTTGTAAGCTTGTAAGTTTGGATGTAGGAGGTAATCTCGAAACTACTTATCCGATTTATAAAATTCTTTCAACAATATGTAGAAGGGACTTTCAGGGTGGACATAGGTTATATATTATCCCTTTAAAATTAAAGGACTTTTTGTGGTGGCCTATTTTACAACCAAAGTCGACGAAAAAATGGTCGAGAGATGCGTTTTTTATGAACGGTGCCTTAATGGTAAGATTTTTAAATACTTTCTATGGAGAAGTTGTAGAACTCAAAAAGGTGAGACGATATATATCTATATATTAAGGTTAAGTTTAATACAAATTGATAAAATATAACTAAAAGCTACTAAAAATCTTCGCGTGTGAAGCCGCGCGGGTAAGCTAGTGTTTAATATAAACAAAAATATTAAAACGCCACGGATATTTAATCATAAATTATGTTTTAAGCAGCCCTGAATTCGAGTATCACCCAGAAATGAATAATTTAATCGAATAGGGTGAGACCCCTATATTTCCTTCATTTCTCCCTTAAATTTATTCAATTAATCCTCCACCCCATAGCCCACCCCACGGCCCCATTAATCAGCGAGCCGCTGGGTTGTGAAATAATCAAACTCCGTGGATTGACTTTATGATACACCATCAAATGTTTTGGCTTTCGTGCTTGCTTTCCCATGAGTCATGGATTCGGTGTACTCAGTACCGGGAAATTGTGAATCGATTCCGCTAAGCGAGTGATGACCGTAAACGCCCAATTTCAGGGGTCACCGCGGCCATTGGCCTTGATCCACTGCCTACTATATTTTCGGTAATCCGACACTGCCTATTATCCGCTGCTGGAGTTTTCTTCTTCTTCTTTACTATACGTCATGAAACAGCAACCGAAAGTGCGGCGCAACCTACTCCAATTTATAGCTTTCCTGGCGGGTTCCTGAAATGAGTTACGGGTTGTAGACATCACCAGATGCTTGGGGATGAGTTTTATAGGCTCTGCCCAGTACAGCCAGCCTCTTCATTGCATCTGTGCTTCTTATGATATGTCTTATATAGCAGGAGCATAGTCATAGCATATCATATCTTAAATGCATATCATAGCATATATATATGCTATATTAGATATGCATAGCAGAGCATAGCATATCTAATATAGCATAGCGACCGGCAGACTTACGTTATAGTATCAAACCTAAAATATTTCATGTAGATGTACACCGTAGTAGGTAAGGTAAAGATATCTAAGATAAAGATATTTGAGATTGGCAGATGAAAGGTAATGATACTGTAACGTTTTGTAAAAAATAAGTCAGAATTATTGTGAAAAAAATGCAAATTTTGATATTGCATATCTCCGTAACCGTTGACATTATTAGGTCATGGTTGCTTGAACATTTACGACTCATAATAAAGACAGGAATCCACGTGTAAAGTATTGTGGACTAGCTCTTTTACACCCTGCATGTATTTTATTATTACAGGCATCTTAAACAATTTAAACGCAAGGATAAATTAGAGTATATTTAACATTACATTACTAAGTTTTCCTTAATTAAAAATATAATAAATAATAATTATGTACAATATGGTTTAGGCTATCACCAATTTTTCACAGTTCACTGTAGTATTATTTTTTAGATTTAGATTTTTTCTTTATTTTTTGTCCCGTTTCATTTTTTATTTTATCCGGTAGTTCGTTGAACAGTTTTGGTATTATAATTAAATTAAACTAGTTAACTTAGTTTACACCACTAAAATTTATTTGGTAAAACCAACCGGTTTCGGAAACGACGTTCCTTCATCAGGGTATACCCAATACTAATTGAACTTTACAAAAATTATAAACAATCATACTTTAGAGGCCCTGGAGATTAAGAAAGCTATAAATAATAATGAATATATTATTAACAACCAAAAAAATTAAACTCACAGTCCTATTTTGAATATGTTCCCTTTCACCCTATCACCTGTTTCTTTCGCACCCCCCCACTATTTACCCCCATTTGGACACTTAACACTGAAGTATGATTGTTTAAAATTTTTGTAAAGTTCAATTAGTATTGGGTATACCCTGATGAAGGAACGTCGTTTCCGAAACCGGTTGGTTTTACCAAATAAATTTTAGTGGTGTAAACTAAGTTAACTAGTTTAATTATATTCATAATGAATAACCACAAAGTAATAGCAAAATACAACAGTATAGTTTTGGTATTACTCACTGTTTGGTCCTGTCTCCGGAAAATTATTTATTTTTGTTATTTCTAATTTTTTATTCCTTATTTTTTATTCATTATAAGATACATTATTCTAACGCTATTTTTCTCTAAACACTAGAGATATCTTGACTTCGATAGAGAGCATACTACATAATCTAGAATATTGAACTAAATTATTATATTTCTTTTTTTAAGGTCCTTACAAAAGGCACTGGTTTGCGACGAACATTCCGGAAGGCTAATATTTAATTTATTCACTAGTTAAATTATTTGTTTTAATAGTATAAATACGGAAAAAACATCTAAATATTTATATCAGATTCCGCTAAAAGTAGGCCACGCGAATTTATCATCAAAATCAGGTTGCATGACGTCACGAGGATTTGCGCGGGCATTCCTTTTTTTTGACAGCGTCATTCAACGTCACAGAAACATCATTAATGTGTCAAAATTAAAATTCTACCGCAATTCTGTGCGGTGATCGGATTGCGGGTTTAAAGAGTTTTCTCAAAAAAACTACAGGTGTCACAAGAAATCTTTTTAAGGTTACCTCAAGAATAATAATTAGTCGTGAGTACAACTACGCGGCCTTCTTACAAATAAATTACTAAGATATGTGAGTTTCCTCAATAATTCCATGGCTACAACAACCCTCATAACAGGGAAGCTTCACATTTTCATGTATTTTTTCTTTTTTAATATATTTAATATTTCATACAGTTTAATTTTTTCTAGTCTATTAAAAAACTATGAAGTACATACTTACATCGCTGTGCCTCTCGAAAAAGGGACTAAGTCATGTGCTACGAGAGCGATTTATACTTTTATATAATTACAATACGTATTTTGTTTGCATATATTTATAAAGTTTAATTATTTATTATTATTATTTTATTTATTTTTTTACAGTGTTAATTTAATTTATTTTTTAAAAAATGTTTAAACTCAGTTATCTTCTTAACTATGCAATGTACTAATGTTGTTATGTAATTTTAATAAGAAATCATAATTTTATTTATTTTATATTATTATATTATTATTAAAAAATAAAAAATTTAATAACAAATGTAGTTTTAATAACATAAAAGCTTGTTGGTCTTGTGGTTAGGACACTGGCCTCGTGATCCAAAGGTTGCGGGTTCGAACCTCACTCCAGACTAGCAAGTTAGTCCTATTTTCATAGCACAAGCGTTTAGCTTAGTTTGAAAATAGTAAGAATATTGATGTGACACGTATTCCGTGTTCACATCTCTATTTTTTTTTTTTTAAAAAAGTATCATTAAAGATATGAATAGTGAATTATTTGTGCATATTATAATTAATGCACATTTTAATATATAAATATATAATAATAATAATATTAACTTAAACTTACGTAATACATATTTTCAAAGCTTTGCTTTAAGCCATGTATTCACTAGGGGACGAATTATCTCTCAACGTCACGCGCGGCATAGAGTCTACGTGACGTTGCAACGTCGCGCACTGTTCCGCGATGTCGCGCACAACATAGCGGGGCATTTCTACGTGCCGCGGCAACGTTGCCATGCGCACGGTACCCGAGCGAGCTCACGGTGACATCGCGCTGCGCGTCAGTACCACGTGGTATGTTTACAAGTGAATGCGCGAGCGCTGTATCCGTCAACATGACATAAATGTGGGTAAACTAAATTGTTCTCCAACTCATCGCGCTCCACCAAAGCCGTACAATTTTGTGGGACACTTCAAACCATGAATATAAAAATAAAATAATGTGAGGGCCAACAGCGTTACTTAATATTGTCTTGCTTGGCTATGGAAGGCCCGATTATTTGTAATAAATTGTCAAAATCAGTTGTTGTCATTCGAGTGAAATTGACAAAAGATCCGTCAGACATTCGAAAATCACATAGAATGTCCATCCTTTTGCTGTAAATAATTTCGCACCCACCACCTCTTTCTCCTCTTATATTTCGATAAACTCGTTAAAATAAATAGATACGCAGCTGTCATCATAACCTCATCGGGTGACATTTCCGCGACAAGTGATATGTGAGTCCCGGTGTGTACACGTCAAATGACCGCGTCATTGTCCCCGAAGATGTTGATGCGACATGCCGCGCGGAATGTTGCGCGATTTGTCCCCTAGTAAATATTAGGTCCTTACATATGAAATTAGCGTTTTGCCGTACTGGCAAATTTGATCTCAAATATCTTTCTCTTTGGTTAAGAATTCCAAATCCAAATTTATACAGCTATTTACTCATGTATTTGTGTTTTGAAAATTATAATTCATTTGTTTTTTCCTCAATTGTTTTTTTCTTTGCGTCACTCAGTTTACAAAATGAAAAACTTGAAATATCGCGTTATTTACGAGTACGAGTTCCACCGTGGCACCAGTGCTGCAGAAACGGCTCGAAGGATTAATGATGTGTATGGCGACGGTGCCGCAAAAGAAAACACAGTGCGTTTTTGGTTCCAACGTTTTCGTTCTGGAAATTTCGACCTGCAGAACAAGCCCCGTGGACGGCCGGAGACCAAAGTTGATAATGAAGAATTGAAGGCTATTGTGGAAGCGGATCCATCGCAAACCACATCCGAGTTAGCTGCAGGCTGCGGTGTTAGTGATAAAACTGTTTTAATCCACTTGAAGCAAATTGGTAAGGTGAAAAAGCTTGAAAGGTGGGTACCTCACGAATTGAGTGAAGCAAATCAACAAACGCGCGTTGACTGCTGCGTTGCATTACTCAACCGGCACAATAATGAAGGGATTTTAAATCGAATCATTACCTGTGATGAAAAGTGGATCCTGTACGATAATCGGAAGCGCTCATCGCAATGGCTGAACCCTGCCGAACCAGCCAAACCATGCCCCAAGCGAAAATTGACTCCAAAAAAGTTACTTGTGAGCGTTTGGTGGACTAGTGCTGGTGTCGTTCACTACAGCTTTCTTAAATCTGGCCAGACGATTACGGCAGATGTCTATTGTCAGCAACTGCAAACCATGATGGAAAAGCTAGCTGCTAAACAACCGAGGCTGGTTAATCGCTCTAGGCCACTGCTGCTTCATGATAACGCTAGACCACACACTGCACAACAGACGGCTACCAAATTAGAGGAGCTTCAATTGGAATGTCTAAGACATCCACCGTACTCTCCGGACCTTGCCCCAACAGATTACCATTTTTTTCGAAATTTGGATAACTTCTTGCAAAGGAAAAAATTCAACTCCGATGGGGCAGTCCAAACCGCCTTCAAAGATTTTATTGATTCCCGTTCGAATGGTTTTTTTAGTAAAGGGATCGATGAACTACCTATGAGATGGCAAAAGTGCATAGATAGCAATGGTACATACTTCGATTAAATAAAAATATTATAATAAAAAAAAATCGGCTTTATGTTCCTCCCATACTAAACGCCAATTTCATATGTAAGGACCTAATATATGGCTTTATATGCGATATTTTTTATTTAAAATATGTTTTATTCAAAAAATGTTTTTTTATCATCTATATTTATACAGATGATAGAAAAAGGCTCAAACACTTGACTTGACCAATAGTGATTGTTGTCAAAATTTTAGATTTTTATCTTATAATTTCTAAAGTTGGTTAATATTACTTATCGGATTTAACGACTTAAGTAATAAGGCCTCTCGGCTCATTGAAATTCTACACAATCATTATTTGCTTCAACTTTTCACAAACGCCAATAAAAATTTGACTTTTACAACAAATAAAATAATCCCAAATTCTTAATATGTTTGTGTTAGCTATATATAGTATCTGTAGAGTATGACCAGTCATAAGGTAGCGTTAGATTCTTTAGTGTCGTTTCGGCCGCCAGTTAAGGCTGTGAAAATAGCGCCATCTGATAGTGTAGGTGACGCACATTTTTACGTAGAGAATTCATATTTAAATAAATTTTTAATAATTGATACCCTAGGTTACGTTTGTAAAAGCACTAACAAAGAGCTTAAAATATTTGTCAACTACTTTTCACGACTTGCTTTTGTTCCTCGACGAAGGTAGTGGTAAGTATTTCTCAGGGGCGTGCAGTGAGAACAAGAAGCATGACTTTTCCTTAGCATATATTTTGAAAAGAAACCGAAATTAGAGATATAAATATATCTTAATATTTTTCGATACAGCCCTTTGTTCATTCACGTTTTTTAACTTTCACAAAAGATTTGGTAAGACCCCCTCTCTTCCGTTAGATTCCTGATTGTTCTGTAGACTATTTAGTGCATGCTTGTATCTGACAAGATTAATAACACGGATGACTTTTATTTAAACAAATATTTGTGAAAAAAAAATCGAAATTAAATATTTATCTTGCAGAATATTATGAAATATTAAAATCGGAATAATGTGTTAATTAAAAGAGTCAGGGTTAACCTAATAAAAACCACTACCAAATTTAAGGTCTACCGGTTTCGAGACCTTAAATCTTCCGTGTCTTACTATACACTACTAAGTTCACAACACTATACCCCACAACCATAGTATTCTTAAACTTTCACCAATATTTATCACATGCATGTTAATCTTGTCAGAGACAAGCATGCACTAACTTGCCTATAAAACAATCAGGAATCTAACGGGAAAATCACGAATCACACTCTCTCTCCCGTTAGATACCAGATTGTTCTTTTAGCAAGTTAGTGCATGCTTGTCTCTGACAAGATTAACTAACACACATGTGATAAAATTTTTGAATGTTTAACAATACAATGGTTGTGGTGTATAGTGTAGTGTTGGTCCTGACGAAGATACGGGTACGTCTCGAAACCGGTAGACATTAAATCTGGTAGTGGTTTTTACTAAGTTAACTATCACTCTGTTAATTAACACATTAATCAGATTTTAATATTTCATAATATTCTGCAAGGTAAATATTTCATTTTGATTTTTTTTTCACAAATATTTGTTTAAATAAAAGTTATGCTTCTTGTTCTCACAGCACGCCTCTGGTATTTTCGGATGTCGTATGATACAGTGTCTAATACATGTAACGCGATGTTTTTCCTTACTTTCCTAGCTCTTCTCTAAATGCTTTGTGAATCATGTACCACTTTGTTTATTACAAGTATTATTTTAATTATTTATTGTAAGGATAGAATACACAGAATTAAAACGGAATAGCTGGAAACAAAACATTAATTCTTACAACGAAATGCATGACTGAGTCAATTGCATGCTAGCCTGCAGTAATAAAAGTCCTTTTGAAATTACTAGATTTTTAAAAATAAAAACCGGTATTCATGTTCAACTTGAATATCGATATCGGAGCCCTTTCAAAATGTACACAAATTACTGCCTTCATACAATTTAGAACCAGGAGGTGGATTTACCGAATGCCATCATCGTGCAGGGACGGCTCCAGGACTTCGGGCGCTTTAAGAAAAATGAAAATTGAGCGCGTCATGTTAAAAGTATGGCTGTGGCGTGATGTATATTAATTATTCGTAGATGTTGCTTTATCAACTAAATTATATAACATATATGTTAACTCCTATGTGTCGGTGATGCAACGTAGGTCTACATGTCATAGAAAATATGAAATATCTACCTTATTTACGAAAACTAAAACCTCACATTTTTTGTAATCATCGAATAGACATTTTCATACCACTTGATTTTTTAATTTAAATTTTTATTGAATTTTTTATTCCTTACTCTCGTATTTTTGGCCAGTGTGTAAGAGAGAGTAGAATATTGCACATCGCAGTTAAATCGAGCAAGAAAGAGCACGACAATACCGCACATTTCAGGTAGGGCAGAGATGGCGGTTGCTTGGGTTTCGGTGAAAGCGAAAACAATATCGAAAGAGTACGGTAGAGTCGCGTAACACGTGTTAGACAAAGACGGACTGCGGGCGACTGAGGCGACCTGGCGACCGCGTCGTTGAATTCAGTTTGTAATGATAGGTCAGCGTGAGCGCGCGCAAATTATATATGCCATGATTTTCTGATAATTTACTAAAATAATGCAAATATGTATGTTTACCTTACATAATTATATAACGGGACCTTTAAAAAGTCTTATCTATATCATATGTATGTATATTTTATCACATAATAAAAACTATGCCGATTTTTAATCAGGTAACGCTGTGTTACACCACCGTTCCCGAAGGTATTTTTTAGCACAGTCTTTTAAGAGTTAACGAACATTCTTTTAGAGCAATTTAAAAGCACAAAACCAACCAATAGAACTCCGTCATATTACACGAGAGGCACTAAAATGGAAATTACAAATGTACCATCGTTTAACATAACTTGTAGTCAAAAAAGTCATATTCATTATGCAACCAAGTTCTACAACATCCTTCTTTCAACCTTGAAAAATATTGAAAAGATTGACGAGTTAAAAAAAAGTATGGCTACATGATATTGATTTAGACAAATTAAAAAGTGTATTATGTCAAATATGAATTGAATTGAAAAACACTGTTTTTTCCCACCCGATATTATATTTAAATGTTAGAAGGTTTTCGAGATAACTCTCATTATCAATAACATATATTCGACATATTTTCAAGTTAAAAATATGTTATTGATAATGACGTTTTAATAATAACGTTTTGATAATAACGTTTTCAAGATAACTCTCGAAATCAATAACAAATTATCAACAAAACATTTTTTCAAATTGAAAATATGTTATTGATAATGAGAGCTATCTCTAAAACGTTCTAACATTTAAATAAAATGTATATGTAAGTAGTGGAAAAAAACAGTGTTTTTCAAATCAATTCGTATTTAACGTATTAAAAATAAATTTTCACAAAAAAACTTTGAACATTTAAAAATTGTACTAAAAACGACAAAAAAAAATAAAAAAATAAAAAATAGGAAAAATCTAGTCCATCTCAGCACAGGGACCCTTAGTGAGGAGGACTAAGGACAAAATCACCAACAACAACCATTTATTGTACCTACTAACATTATCTATGTATACTTCTATCTATATAGAGGATAATTAAAAAATAACTTTATCATAATTGAATTACGTAATAATACAGTTGCCTATCTGTCTATCCGTCCGTCTGTCCGAAAAGTTAGTAAAGTGCTGGAATTAAAACATTAGATTATTAGAGTGACACGTAGTAGTAGTATAGTCCGTTTAATTAAGGAAAGCCACTTGCATTAGTGTGAGTAACAGTGTGTTTACAAGAACTCGTAACATTATTTTTTTTAATAAATGACGCAAAAAATAAATGTAAAATACTATTTTAGTTTCTAAACCCAAAATAAGCATAGGTAATTAAATTATTTCAAAATTAATATGATTTCTAAATATGTATTAAATAAAATGAAAATCTTGACTAGGTATATGCTTTTTAAAATAAAATACTATAAATTGGATTTTTTTAATATTTCTGTTTATTGAAAACTAAAACTTATATGTGAATCCATCATCTATTATATCGCATACGTCATTAGTATTAATCATTAATCAAAATATACAATTCTCTAAGTAACAATGTCCATCACAAACGATACCAGAATGCTCAAACAATGTGATATAAAATATTATAATAATGAGGTATAAGAAGCAAAAAAAGCATAATTCTTTTTGTAATAATATCCATCACTAACGTTATTAAGACGCTACTCTTTATAGCGCTGTTCTCCCAGCATCAACTGGCTGTATAACACAAGCACATAATTTTTGATGGGTTATAGCTAGTTTAAAATTAATTATATATTAACAGGTATAATTATAGTCAATTTATAATTAATTTTAATCAACAACATAAAATATTGTCATCCGTATCGGACTCCAAATCCTCATCTAAATTTATATTAAATTGATTTAATTCTGAGGTCACCGTATCGTGATCTTGCAGTCACCGTATCTTTAAATAAAAAATATTAAACAAAGAAACGACCGCTCCGCGTGACTGCCAAAATGATATTGAAGTGGCCAATTGGATAACTTTAAAAAGGAATACAACTACACAATTAACGTGTTACAGACGGTATCACTCACACTAACGCAAGTGGCTTTCATAAAGTGAACGGACCCTAGTAGACATTAGCGACACGCCATCAGCGCGCGGCATATTTTGCGCGTTCACGCAAAGCAAGTCATTATTATTATTTTCCGTGATTTTTCGCAAATGTATGGCTAGTACATAATAAGTCTTGTGACCAGTCCATAGGATTTGCAATTACACGTGCACTCGTAAAAAGTTCGTGTTGTGTAAAATATTGTATTTTGAGCACGGCCACGTGAGCCGAATGCATTTTAAAGCAACACGTGCTATGTAATCTGTAAATTTCCTTATAAAAGAGTACGCTGTATATGCAGTCTGGTTTGTTCTGCTATAAAATATCTTTGAGTTGTAAAAACAAATCAACGTAAAAACCGCATTAGGCGTATGTCCCAAGCTTATTGTTATATTTTGGCTTATATCTTCGAAACTATCCAATAAATAGTGCTTAATTTTTTTTACATTAACGTAAAGAATGACTACCCTTAATTATTTACATTCTCAAATTTTATTTTATTTATGTGATTATTTTTAAATATTTATTCAAAATTCTAAAACAATATGTATGGTGGCACACTACCGCCATCTATGAAAATAAATAGAAACATATAATTGACCAAACACATTTCTAAACAAAATGCGTATGTAGATATACGGTACCTACCTAGATAATGCGGCAAAATTCAATAATAAATAAATATACATACATTTTCTTTGCTTATATTTACTAATTTAAAAATATATAAGAATTAGATATTTTTAATTGTGATATATGTCAAATGTTACACACATCATATCGACTGCTGTAAGGTTCGCTCGTTTTTAATTTTTTTTTCTTTCACTTTTTCTTCATATTCTCACTGAGTTTTATCCTTGTTTAATTAATCTTTTTATGTTAATTTTAAGTATAAAAAGGTATTTTAAAAAGTTTGTAAAATAATCATTATCTTATCTGTGTCATCCTATATTATGGGAGGCATATAACTATTTTTTTTGTATTATTTTCTTACCATGTATTTATGTTCTCCTGTTGGATGACCAAAAAAAAAAAATAATAAATAGATAGCCAATGAACCCATCTCAATGGTGCTGTCAAACCCTTATTTCAGAGTTGAACTATTGAATATAATCTTGACACAATTCTCGTGAGAAATAGGTCATTGATGTCATCATCCTAAATATTATTTTGTCTCTTTTGTGTTTCCTTGTTACCATTTAAAATTAAAATACTAAAAATGGTGTTTGATCTGAAATACCGGACACCAACTGAAACGGTACACCATATAACACAACAATTAAACATTTAAAGCATCGAATACATGAAAAACATCAACACAACACTAGAATGGCTCAAATCGATCACATAACACACGCCAAAACAAAAACAGGACAATCCCGACTAATTTGCAACGGATTAAAACTATACAATGACCTGCCACAACAGACCAAACAACTGACCACTGACAAATTCAAAACAGATGTTACAAAAATGTTAAAAGTCGGCTAACTATAAAAAAAATGACTTTGTATCTAAATCATATTATTATTATTTCTTATATTGAATCGTGTTAAAATGTTATCCATAAACCTTTTAGGTTTCCATTATATTTTGAATAAAATAAAAAAATTAAAAATTTTAATATGTTTGTATACAACTATATAACTAATGGATCCCACTACAAAAGGCATAATTATTACTTTTAATCTCGTATTGGCCACGTCAATGTAATTATGTATACATTAAAACCATAACTTCATTGGATTTATTTGGTGAACTGGCACTCTGCGAATTGATTTTCCCACCTGACGGGGAACATTTTAATTTTATTTTAATAAAAACTCTACATAGAGAACGTCCACGAAAACTTAGCACTTAAACATATCCAATCTCAGTGAGAGTATCGGAGGAGGCTAATAGTTCTAATAAAATACTTACTTACCATCACGCCGTTTCTCCGTGGGGGTAGGCAGAGAGGAAAGAGCGCCATACTCTTCTGTCCTGAAATACAACTTTCGCTTCGTCTACATTCATACATCTTCGCATGAAAGCTCGACGGTTGTTCAGGCTTCTAACAGGACCATCTTCCAGTATCTGGTTAATCTGGTCATGCCACATCTTCCGTGGTCGCCCTCTGTTTCTGGCGCCGTCAACACTTGCATCATATATCTTTCTTACCATTCGTTCCTCATTCATTCGCCCAACATGCCCGAACCACCTGAGCGACCCTATTTTTATTCTATGTATTATGCTACGATCAGCTTTAAATTCATTCCTAATATCTTCATTCTTTACTCTATCATACATGGATTTAAAACACATACGTCTAAGGGACCTCACCTGATAAATCATCGGCCATATATTTTTTTCGCTATCTTTATACCTCCAAGCATGTCCATACTGCATTATTCGTCTTAAATTCTACAAAATCATCGCCCCTACAAATGATCAGAATATTAACGAAATCGATTTTTCAATACACTGTGCTTTGCTTTCAAAGATTTTGTACGTTTATTTCAGCAATTTACAATACAACAATATTATTTCAAGGTTACAAAAAAAAAACAGTCTGGCAACCCAGTTTCGCACATATCTTAGTCCGTCCCTGTGTCTGTAAATTAATATTTTTTAAATTTAGAAAATACCCTATAAAACATTTTTTCAGTAAGGGGGAATACCAAATTAGACATTTCGAAAAAATCGATTTTTCAATTTTTGCATTTTCTTAAAGCTTGAAGTCCTAAGAATGTCTGGTGAAAATTTCAAGCAAAAATCACAAAGTGCATCCTTTTGTTGAGTCACACGGCGCTGCGCTACACGCAGGTAGCTGCCAGTCGGGGTCTTTCATAATAGAAACATTAGACATACTTTTATTATATTTCTGAAGAGTGCTCGATGACATGGGAATTCAAAGCAAGGTGGAGGACTTTTATTATGGACCTGGAATCGATGATTTTATGTAAGTTGAAAAATTTCGCTATTTATTCATTACTCAATTTTCAAACACGTTTTACTCGAAACCATGTATTATAAATCGGTGACCAAAATATCTCGGCAACCACTAAACCGATTAACTTGAAATTTCTAGTGGTTTTTCTATACATATATTTTTTTATTTTTTTTATTAGAGACACTAACAGGACAATAGGTACATGATACTCTGATAATAAACATTATAGTGAAGACTATGCCCATTATCCCAATTACAAGTGTCTTCGGCACGCTCTAGTAAAATGTATTTTTGCAATTAATTATACTTTACATGTACATTTATGTGTATTGTATATTTTGTGTTTGAATGTAGTGCGATTAGTATTTAATGAATGATTGATTTAATGGATCTATAGGTTCATGTCATCCTTTAGAAAATGGATGTTGTGTATGAGTGAGTTTTTGAACGAAGATAAGGTATCTGCAAGAATATCGTAATTATAATTACCTTGTCTTTGTCGTAGGATTTTTTTTAAAGTGACTTAATGACTTAATAAAAAAATTTAACATATTCATTAAAGTAAGTAATTTCATGTAGAAATGTTATCAACACCATAATTCATATAGGTTTCTTTAAAGAAAATCACAAAAATTGCCTTTTTTTCGGGCTTCGTAGGTAGGTATTCCCCCTTAAAGAGTAGGTTCTTATTATTTGAATTTTATTGTTGAAATTCATTTACTAATAACTAGATTTCGATGGACGTAGGTATTAATTACTATGTATTGCGTGTGGTCTGGTCCCCTAACTTCCGGGATATTGCATTTTCTTCGAACGTAGGGACCACCGTCAGAAAGTTTATCTATAAAGTACACAAATGTATAATAAAAATTAACCTGGTAGGTAAATACCTGATGTAACCCTGAACAAGACTAGGATATAATATACATCGATTGATAGCCCTCCTCCGTGTCCCAGCGAAGAATATCTCAGATCATATCTCAAATATCCTTCCATTTTATCTCGGCATTTGTGTGGCGACACCTGTGATCTAAAATTAGCTTAAATGCAAATTGACGCGTAAAAACACATCGGATATGGAATTTCCAATTTCGACGTCTGACAGCTCTTATTCATAGACAATTTTTTGTTTTGGCAGTGGTAGTGCTGAGTGTGTCAGCCAGCGTGATCCGCTATTTCTTTGATGTGTTACATCTTTCCTCTCGCTTTCCTGCAATCTTTGGGAGTGATTTCGTGAAAATGGACGAAAATGCTTTACAGGCAACTAGACGCCGGAGAAGCGCGCCCTATTTCATTTGACCAATAAGCGCGCGCGGCGATAGAGTTGGCCGTAAGATGACACCAACCTATTTTCCGAGAGGTTGGTACTGTATTAATAAATGTATACGATATTTAAGAAAATACATTATAATTGTGAAGTTGCAATTTCAGAACGGAGCTCTGTGAATTTTAAACAAATTTTTATTAATCAATTAGAAAAGACATACAGAAAAATCAAATTAACGGAAAAATATTTTAACTGCCACCGGGATTCGAAATAACGGTTCTATATTCTATATCCGGGGATGGCGCGGTATCCAATTTCGCCACGGCAGTCTGGTAAGTAAACGAAAAATTCTCGACCAAATATATGTGTTTTTTTTTGATTGATTAACATTTTTATTCCATTTTTAAAGCAATCCGGATGGAATATTTTTTTAATGACCAAATTCTTGTTTTATCGACATCATCATATGCGACTACTGTAAGGCTCGCTCGTTTTTATCTTGTAGATTTTAATTTTAAATATGTATAATTTGGAATACGACTGGTAAGAAAAAATTCCACCTCTAATATCGTACTCGTAGTACATTAAAAAAATTATCCTTTGTTTCCATATTGGATTTTTTGATTTAATTGAATTGTAAAATGATTTAGGGTGTGCATTCTTATTAATTTTCAAACTGACAGTGGGCTAACATTAAAATGTTTATTATTACGTATGACATAAATTCCTGACCGTTCGTGCGCACAATGTCTTTCTACGTTAGTAAATATTTTATTATTTATTACAATCAAATCCATACCCAGAAGACTGGAATTTTACGTTTTGTGGATTTACAATACATTCGGTTTTTATTTTTTTAGGCCAGCGCCACACTGCGCGAATCTTCCGTCGCTGAAGATCGACGACGGAACGCCGCTACATTTCCTTCCGTATAAACTAAGAGCCAGCGACTTCCAGCTTATGCTAGTATCAAACCTGAAATATTTTCCTTAGATGCATGCTATAGTAGGTAATAAGATTTTTTTTGGATATTATGCCAATTGATTTCGGAGGATTTTGGCAGGTAACAGGTAATACAAAAAAAAAAGATTCATGATTCACAAAAATGAACTCAAAGATATAATATCCAAACCTCCTTACCCATTAAATTTACCCGATACCTTATATTTTAATGTTTTACTTACAATTTTTTTGTTCCTGAATTACCTATTATCTGCCAAAATCCCCCGAACTCAAATGACATAATATCCAAACTTTCTTACCTGCTATAATGTAAATGTACAGTAAATATGTCAGGTTTGATACTATAACGTAAGTCTAGCGGTCGCTGGCTGCTACTCTAAAAATACCTATAATCACTCGAAAATAGCAATATTGGGATCTAAGATCTTTATCCCAACACTTAATGGACGAAAATAAAAATAAAAAATAAACGAGACATGAGTACACTTCGGTGTTCGGCGCATTTAAATAAGATTTGTGTTTTTTCACGTATCTCTCTCAAATTAAATACCTTTATTAGCGATGTCCGATTTCTCCGGTCTGGTCTGACAGCTTCGCTCTGCCGCAAACGTAACCGCGCAATTCTCATGTTTCGACTAAAATCACATCAAATAAGTACTAATGCCGTATTTAAAGCTTTTAGAAAAAATATTATTTCATATGCACTTATTTATTTCTTCTCCCACAGCATCCTGATGTAATTGTTTTCATACTTTGTTTATTCACTTTTCTCTTGTTTATTTCTTATATAATTGGTTAGATTAGCGTTAAGATCTGAAATTACATTCTTATATTGAGTCGTTCATAATTGAGCTCCAGTAGGATATTTTAGGATGTTCTTTCATTTATTGTACTGTGAACTAGTGAACACTCTAAATAAATAAATAAATAAAAAATAAAAAATTATGGCAAAATTGTCATTGTCGCGTGGGACCATAGAAAACAAAAATATTGTTGGACTGTTTTTATATTTGACGTTTGATGTTTTTTCGTTTATTTTTTATTTTTATTTTCGTCTATCAAGTGTTGGGATAAATATTTTAGATCCCAGTATCACTATTTTCTGAATGCGGGCGAATATATATATATTCTATACTCATGTTTTGGTGCTATTCCTGATACTTTTTTATATTTTGCTACTTATAACTTGTAAATTGTTTAATGTATGTTCTTTTTAATTTTATGATATATTTTTTATGTAAAAGCCTATACACATTGCTGCTCTTTACTTTATATTTTAATTTTTACACTCATGTTTTGGTGCTATACAGATATTGTTTAATGTATGTGCTTTTTAAAATTTATATTATATTCTTTATGCAAAAGCCTATACCTAATGGGCGTAAACAAATAAATAAATAAATATGCGCTTACCAAACAAGCCGATTTGACGCGACGGAAGATCCGCGCATTGTGGCGTCGGCCTTAAGGTACAGATACACATGCTTCTTTACTGGCATGCTAATGAGCATGCCACATTCCACAGACATTCGTGATTCCTATAATAAGTCACGAAAAGTAATGTTTTATCATCTCCCCAACGCGCCATATTTGTTTCATCTGTCGCGGACTGAGAAGATCGCATCGATAATACTAGCCGCGAAGCCCGCGAATGACATAAGCATGCTCATAAATAAGCAAGTCTGTTCACACATGCTCCAAAGATACCCCTTCTCTATGGTGAATGACAGTGGCATGCTTATAAATCAACCGGCGGTTGATTTTTGAGCATGCCACTAGGTGGCATGCTCATTTCTAGCAATGTGCGTACACACATGCCACTAATAAGCATGCCACTGTCAAAGTCGATACTGCGCATGCTCACGTGCCACTAAAGAAGCATGTGCCACCTAGTGGCATGCTCAAAAATCAACCGCCGGTTGATTTATAAGCATGCCACTGTCATTCACCATAGAGAAGGGGTATCTTTGTAGCATGTGTGAACAGACTTGCTTATTTATGAGCATGCTTATGTCATTCGCGGGCTTCGCGGCTAGTATTATCGATGCGATCTTCTCAAACATTACTTTTCGTGACTTATTATAGGAATCACGAATGTCTGCGGAATACTCGGTCACCGTTGTGTAAAAATAATATAGTGAGAAATAATGTTTACGAAACTTTATTAATAGGCATGAATGATTCAAATCTTACAATAAAAATTATATAAACTAAAATCAAAAATGTACGGATGGAAACTCGGGAACTTTTTTGATTTATTGGTTCACTTGAATTTTCTATTTCAGTTTGCAAAGTTTCCATTTTGAACAAGAGCGTGTCTATTCTATGACAAGAGCATGCCACTAATAATCATGTGTGTTTGATTGTTAGCTTTGGGCATGCTTATTTATGAGCATGCCACCAATAAGCATGCCAATAATGAGCAAGTGTGTACAGTTGTTAGGGCATGCTCATTAGTGGCATGCTCATTAGCATGCCAGTAAAGAAGCATGTGTATCTGTACCTTTACGTTAAATTAATAGTGTGCGGCCGCGCACCCAGGTGGCGGACAGACGTATATATCAGCGGCGCGCGGGCCGTCCCGTATCAGTTTAGCGTGCGCTTTGGTCGGGAGCAGTCGCGGGTCGCCACACGCCCGCTCGCAGCAGCACGAATTAGCCACCGTCGATCCCAGACCACCACCCCGAAACGCTAAGCTCTGGAGATAGATACGGTGCCCAAGTTCGTCAAACACCCGACAAAAAAAAAACAAGTGATCAACCTATATTTCCCCGCCGTTCGCGAGTGACAAACGAAATAATATTTATTTTCTAATAGTAGTTTCGTAAAGTTTTCGCCGCGCCAACTAGTGATTTTTGCGATTCGCGCGTTTCCGTGTCTTTAGAGAAAAATAGATTTTTCTCCAGTCTGACACGTCCGGTGGTACAAGAATCGATTTTGGTAGCGAGAAATCAAATCCCGAGTGCCGGAGAGCCGATGGAAATTAAGTAGATCGTGACAGCGACGCAACCAGCGAAAAATTTCGACATTAGAGTTACGCAAATATTTGACCGAGCTGACAGATAAACGAGTTTTCTGAGACATTAATGTATATTATTCTACGACAATATGAATAGCATAAATAATTTTGACAAACTAGACACATCCACCTTCCGCCATACAATCACCCCCGTCAGGAGAAAGATGAGCACCTCAACGGTGGGCAGACCCAGTAAATGTCTACTAACTACCCTTGTGATGTTCGCCATAATTTCTGCTAGCAACTCCGCACCTGTAACCAGCGACACACAGGCAATGGTGAGTCAATCAATTCAATTTTTAACAAAAAAACATTTCTGATTTTGTATTTTTAAATTATATAAAATATCTGTGAGTCATGTATAAGTAATGTGTGCGTACAATCGCGTTTTATCACTCGACAAGATAAACTATTGATAAAATACGCGGTAACATACGGCATAGGTGCTCATTTGACGAATCATAATTGCAATCAATAAGTCGATATGATAAGATTACAACAGACACAAATGAAATTTTATTTACTGTCAGAACGTTCATGCAAATTTAATTCAGCAAGCGACATCTAAATGATCTAAAAATTATTGTTAAGTTCAAACTATTGATAAAATATCGCTGTAACATACAGCATACGTACTCATTTAAAGAATCATAATTGCAATCATAAGTCGATATGATAAGATTACAACTGTGACAAATGAAATTTAATATACTGTCAAAATCTTCATGCAAATTTAATTCAGCAAGCGACATCTAAATGATCTAAAAATTATTTTATATTGCATTGTTGAGCTCATGTGAATAAAGATATATTTAGAAATGATGGTACGACATCATAGGTATATAGTGTTTCACGGCTATCTTGTTTAATTCCAAGCAAATTCTAGTTGTTTTTTCTGCATACCGCTATGTACCTTCTAAGTGTGTCGACTTGTTGACATGGAGTATTTTTTAAAAAAACTTGATTTGTCTGGAAAATCAAAGTGAATGTCTTCAAAAATAGTAGACATGATATTAAAGCATAAAGATAAGAATTTCGGCTAAATAATTGAATTTTTATCTGTCGATGTTCCATGTGTACTTTAAGCACCTGTACAGAAATGACGTCATTCCTGTTGACTTGCAAATGTACCTTGAACATTGTTCAAAATTCGTCATCCCCTCAGAAAATAAAACGAGGGGTAGTTTTACACCTGTGAAAGTAAATTGATTCCATGACTGACAGATGTTAGTTATGTTGTCGTGAATACACTTGTTATAATAAATATATTAATTGTACATCAAATTTGTAAACTATGCCTGTCTCAACAAAGATTTTTCTAGTGAGAGAGGCGTAGTCCGACCCAAATTGTATATTATATGGAAATAATTACTGTAAGAGTATATAAGTTTAATATAGTAGTGTAGTGTCTGTCGGTCCTGACGAAGAGACGGGTACGTCTCGAAACCGGTAGACCGTAAATCTGATAGTGAATTTTACTAAGTTTACTAACATTCTGCTATTATGTCTAACCACAAAGTTAATGTTTTAAATATTAATAAAGTAAATAAGTTTTATTCGAAAACATTGATTTGATTTCGTAAATAGTGGTGAAACGATCGCCAATACCTCGTTCAATAGATTGTAGGGACAGAGTGAAAAAATAACTTGTCCTTTATTGGGAAAAACTGTCCCAAAGTTTTAAGTTTAGCAATGTGTAAACATAGTCCCCTGTAGATATTAGCTACTGAAAAATACAATCTTAGAAATTTCATGTTTTTTGAATTTGGGTAGGTTGTATAGTTCGTTTGATCGATAATGATGATATATGATTAACATTAGAAAAAAAAGTGACTTTTTTACCACGCTTACAAATAGCTTCACCTGTTAATCTGTCTGTCTGGACGGAATCTTATAATCGATATTTCACCCGCTTCCCAATGTCCAATCGAGCTGAAATTTTGTACAAAGGCGTATTCTCGATGACAATATATGATTCACTAATTAAACAATCAATCCATCATATTTAATAAATAAATGTTTTATATGGGAAATAAGTTAATGAGCTCACCAAAACATGTCGCTAGTTTCCCACCGAAGTGATTGTGTAATTGTAATGTAATAAAATTATATTACATGAAAAAAAAATATTTTAAAAAAACACGCTTTTATTTATGTGGAATAAAAAGTATAAAAAAAATCAGCCCAAAAATCTTTTTCTATATCGTAAGATTTCCTTTTATTTGGAGAGTGAGGCAAAATTTTTTGGCCAAAAATTTTTTTTTACTTTTTATAGTTTTTTTGCTATTTTTTTCAAACCTTATCTCCGCACTGATGATATGATGATGATGATGATCACAGGATGTAATTTAGTATAGCACAGCGTTAATACAGGCCCCAGTTGCGTCGGCCTTGGTCGGACACGACATTGTACAAGAGTCTATTGCCGCTCATAAACTAATACAGAAATCTAATCACGAAGCATCGAGGGTCACCTGTGTGTTGAGGTAAGAAGATTGATTGAAGAGATACTTCATACACTGTACTGAGAATCCCGAGATAAAGTACATAATAGGCACATGCCGTTAAAGTATATGATTCTCGTAGGTGCTTTACGGGATAGCCGGCATTATAATGCACCACGCGGATTAAGTCGATTTTCAAGTTAAAGTTAGTTAATAGCAAAAACTTCGAAGGGTCTTCTTCGTTGAATTTTGAATAGAAAATGTTCTTTACACTTTGTCTGAAATGTCGACAGTTACGGAGATACGCGACATCAAAGTTTACAATTTGTTTTCATTATTTCTGACTTGTTTTCTGCAAAACGTTGGATTATCACTACATTAACTTATACGGAATATTAAAAATTTATTCGCATTGGTACAAGTCAAATAAAATTAATTAAACCTAGCAGAAATTTAAAAATACTATATTTTGGGTGTTTGTCATTTTATTTGACTCCTTTTGAAGCGAATGAATTTTAAATATTCCATAAAAAAGGATAGTTCAAGGTTTTACAAAAAATAATTATAAATATTGAGAGAAAAAATGCAAACTTTGATGTCGCTTACCTCCGTAACTGTCGACATTTCACCTAAAGTGTAAAAATGCTTTCTGTTTAACATTTAATGAAGAATACTCCTCCGAAGGTTTTGCCGCTACCTATGAGAAACCTCTATATTATGATACAATGCGTCATATTTTTAAGATAGTTCTCACAAACTACGTAAATTTTGAGTCATCCGACCATGAGTTGGCAGAGGCGGATCTATTATACCCTTAGACCGGTCCAGTAAAATTTCGAAACAACTCGCACATTTACAATATTATAATCATAAAAAAAAAATATTTTTTACCACGAATGAAAATTAAATGGCAAATTTCACAGGTATAAAAATGAAAACTTTTTGAAAGTTGTTATCTTATTATAAATTTTTCAATCTCAAATATTAATTTTCTCTTTAGTAATGCAATTTGTTCCTAAACTCCATTTATTATTACAACATTGTAAATTTCATTTAATATGTCTTTCACTCTTGATATTGACGAAAAAATTCTAGTTTACAAAAAGTAGTTAGCAATCCATTTTTTGTCCATCTCTTCACAGTCATTGCACTCTGCTCGTAAAATATGTTATTGAAAGAGACAGTTTAATGATAAAATGTGTTGCTTGTGAGTACAATGAAAAAAGTGTATTTAGAAGCATTAGATAAAATATAAGAGTAAATGAGATGGAATAATCTAGATAGTTCTGAATAGTTTAGTGTGCTCAAATTTTCCAAGAACATAGTACTTGATTTTAACCCTAGGGGGACATCATCAATCGAGATAATGTTATAGATGTCTTACAAAAACTAAGCTAGTAGGTATGAAAGATTTTTTAGGTGGTAGGCAGTGAATAATAGAGTACCTCTCATTAATCACCAAATTAATTTTCCATATAGCCCTTTGTTCAATGTAGCGTTCACAAGAGATGTGGTAACACCCACTTTAGACCCCGCGCCCTCTCACTCTCTCTCGTTAGATTCCTGAATTGTTCAGTAGTTCAATTTCTCTGACAAGATTAACACGCATGTGAACAATAGTGGTGATAGTTTTACAATACTATGGTTAGGTATTCAAAACACTATATAGTGTTGTGAATGTAGTAGTGTAGTGTTGGTCTTGAGTTTACAAACATTCTGTTAAACTTGTTATAAATTGTACAGACAACAACGATATATTATATTCATCAACAATATTCTTTGGAGAAATTGGGAGTAGTTCTGCAGAAAGCATCCAACGCAAAAAACATGGAACTGAGAAAATGGCCTAAGATTTTTACCTGAAAACACCTATTACATCGATGTATTATTCATTATTGCTTATTTTTTTGCGTAGGTTCATTGTAGAAGTGTTTTTTTGTTATTTTTTTTAAATTTAATTATAAAAAAAAAACTTTTATTTACGAAGATATGATACATTTCACAGGTTGGATTCTTTCTACGAAAAAAAAGCTATGAAAAACAGTACCTACTATTTTTTTTCTATGTGGGTTCTATGTTCTATTTGATAAACCAACAAGTAGAAAGTATTAACTGATGCGTAAAAACGTTTGACCCCCTTAGATGTTTACAACAAAATTATTATCATGTACCTACATAGTAACAGCAGAATTAAAAAGTTACATAAGGCATCCATACCACGTGGATGTTTTTAAACTATATTTTTTTAGGATTCATAAATTTGAAGCTGCAGAAAATGATCAAACCACTTTTTTTAGTTAAAGTTTAGTTTAAGAGTTAATTTAACCGTGATGGCCGTGGTTTGGGCTAGAAAAATAATGAATTTATAAAAAAATAT